>VYYJ01002525.1:0-20940 GCA_021029165.1 Cyphoderus albinus | reverse complement strand
CGATTTTTGTTTATGACTTTTCTCATTTTGCTCTTACCTGAAACTCGACCTTGTAGAGGACGGGGAAGCGGCGTCTCTCCTCGCACACCCTCAGGAACACGTCCTTCGGAACGGGCTTCTTGGGGAGGGACGATGTCAGCATGCGGCTGTCCTCCTCTGTGCGAGGGGGTGAATAAAACATCAAACAGAAAAACTGTTTTAAAAATGCACTGCAACTAATGGAATTTGTCATTTCATCACTTAACACATGCACTTTTTCTGTTTAAAACACAAAAAAAACTCACTGGAAGCTTTCTGAATGGAAATGAACCCGCTGGACAGCATTGACAACTTGACTGCGTTCGGTATTGACATGAGAGAGGCGCTGGCGGCGGCGGCGTACTTGTTCCTCCTCGACTTGTTCTCCTCCTCCACGACCACGTCTGCATACCGAGTGCTCGACTTGGACCGGAGTTTGATCACCTGGCTGGAGGCACCCCGACCCACGCTCCTCTCTGAAAGGTTAGAGGTCGAGCCTCCACTGTGGTTGTTACGCTGCTGTGATGTAGGGGAGGGGGACCGAGGCTCCTCCAGAGAGGAGAGATTTGCGAGGTTGGAGAGGGCGCCAGGGCTCGGCGTTATCGAGCGGCGTTTCACTGACTGGCGGTAGGAAGGTTGGGCGTCCGGAGGTAACAGGAACGATGATGACTGATGAGGTTGCTGTTGTCGGAACGGGTCCATGATATTTTCTTCTTAACAATAAACTGGATAACTTTAACTGACTACACTTATACGATTATTTAAAAAAAAAAAACTTCTTTTTATATTTTTTCCTTATGAATCTCACGCGAGTTTCACTTTGCTATTTTGCATTATGATTTTGCGGCGGGGCGGTGCTTGCTGCTGTGTAAAGATTAGATTTAGATCTTCCTTTACTGACGCTACTGCGGATGCTGCTGTGGAAGCGCGTCGCCGAACAACGACGCTGCTGTTTCTGGTGCCGTCGTTGTCGTCGCCGCCGTTAACGGATTTTGGCACGCAGTTGTTGTCCCCTTCCTGTTGACCCTTCTGCTCTTCGTTGACAGCAGCGGCAGGCGCGAGTTGGTTGGCGTAGTTGGAGATGAGGTAGTACTTGATGCACACGAGCACGCCTAGCGTGAACCCGAAGGAATGTGTGATCACGAGCACTGCAGTGAGCACGAGAAAGATCAGAGGGGTTATCAGGCGCTTCACGTTCCTGCTCAGTTGGCCTGGGCCTGCCATATGAAAACCGATCTGAAAAACACTTTTTTCACCTTTTTTATATATATCTTAATACATGTGTAATCCGTGCGAAATTTTTTTATTTAATTTTTTTCCCTTCTTCTCTAATACTATGTAGCTAGAGTAGTTTAGCAGTGAACGGATTTTTTTTAGGTGGAGTCTCCTCAGTCGTTGATGGGTTTTAGAGTGATTCCACCATTTTTGCAACTAAGAGAGCTCATAGCATTTTTCAGACAGAGAGAGAATTTCATTTTTGCTTTTGCTTTCTCAAGATTTTTTTTTCGCAAATGCTACTACTTACTCTAGAGATCGCGAATTTTTTCTTCTCTCTCATTACATGAGAACGGTGGTGTCTTATCTTATATGCAAGATTTTATAGTTTGTGTGATGAACATGATGAGAAGAAAAAAGAGTCGCTTTTCGTTGTTCGAGAACAGAGAATGTGTTCGGGAATAGGTTCGGGAGACAGCGGACGCCTAGCATGATGATGATGATGATGATGGGGTGGATGAGGAGGATGGATTGAAATGTTTTTGCGGTGCGTTGGCAGATGGGACTTTTTATAAACAACAAAATATAACGGGGATTTTTATTCTGTTTTTAGTAACGGTTCAATAACAAGAAAAAACGAATTATTTGTTTATGCGCTTTTTTCTTAATTTACTTTTACGCATAATTGTATATAATAATATGAAATGTCAAACAAATCACCAAGTCCTATGTAAAGGCATAAAAATGTCCTGTAAAGTGCCTTAGACTGACTGATCACGTCGTTGTTTGTCAGAATAAATTGTCTTAAATTTCTTATCATCAACAACAAGTTCTGTAATTATAAATCTAAAAAGTAAAAATTTATAATAATTTTCTTCAAGAACTCTTGTTCGCCACGGATTTCTTTTTCTGCTCCATCTCTTCTCTGAGAACGTCACTGATGTGGAACTCGCACCCAGTTCCATCCACAATTTCTTGAATGTTAACACCGTCGACGAGCTCGGTGAGAGTCAGTCCATTCTCCTTGTCCACCGTGAACACGCACTTTTCAGTGATGATCATGTCGACGCAGGCCTTGCCTGTGATTGGCAGGTTGCACTGGGGGAGGATTTTCGGGGATCCGTCCTTTGCCGTGTGCTCCATCGTCACAATCACTTTTGTACCGGCGGTGGATGATGATACCTAAAAAACAAAATTATAAATACAATAAAAATGAAAATCTGTTTTGCTGATAACCTGTTTCGTTAATAAATCAAATAATTATTGTTAAATTTAGGGCTTACAAGATCCATCGCCCCACCCATCCCCTTCACGAGTTTACCCTAAAGAATAGATATAAAAACATTAGATTTTACTGACTGTTACATGACATGACGAATAAAAGGAGAATTTAAAAAAAACGAAATCTTGACTCACGGGAATCATCCAGTTGGCGAGGTCGCCGTACTGGGACACCTGCATTGCACCTAGGATAGTCAGGTCGATGTGGCCACTGGTAAAAAAGAGTTTAAATTTTAGTGTCTTGTTCTTGTGCCGTTATAAATGACATTTTTCATTGTCTTCACTCACCCCCTGATCATTGCAAAGCTCTCGTCACTGGAGAAATACGCTGCTCCTGGCAGAACCGTTACAGTCTCCTTTCCGGCATTGATCAGGTCCGGGTCTACCTGGTCGTCCGTGGGGAAAGGGCCAAGGCCAAGTACTCCGTTCTCACTCTGCAACGTCACGTTTACTCCCTCGGGAATGTAGTTAGAGGCAAGCATTGGCATTCCGATGCCCAGGTTCGCTGGGATTTTCAGAGAGAGAGAAATATTTTTAAAGGAGGAATTTTGATTAAACGTCTGGCCCTAAAAACTCTTCTCTTCACTCACCATACATCCCGTCCTTGAATTCCTTCGCCGCTCTCCTCGCAATCTGCTCCCGCACCATTTTCGTCGGATTGGAGGAAGATGACTTGGACGATGACGCCGGCTTCGTCACCGTGCGTTTCTGCAAAATAAAAGTGAAGAGAATTCTTAAAATGAATCATGCAACCGATCTACCGACACAGAGAATTGTGAATCTGCTGAGAGCTCACCTCGATCCTCTTCTCGTACTTGGTCCCCTTGATCACCCTATGCACGTAAACACTGGGCACGTGGATATCCTCCGCGGGGAGCTGGTCCACCTCAACGATCTCCTCCACCTCAGCGATCGTTATTTTGGCAGCTTTACACATCGGTGGATTGAAGTTTCTTGCCGTCTTTCTGGTTTTCACACAAAACAACAGACATTTTCTTATAATATAATCCACCCACATTCTCACTTCTCACATTTTTATTCTTTTACTGTCGTTCGTCTCACCTGAACACAAGATTGCCTGCCCGGTCTGCCTTCCACGCCTTTACAAGAGCAAAGTCACCGGTGATCGCCTCCTCGAGAATGTAGTTTCTCCCATTGATTTGTCTTGACTCTTTCTCGGCACTGCAAAGCTCCACCTGTGAGAGGGAAGGACGGTGGTAAAATGAAAAGTTTGTTTTATTAAAGTTGAAAAACTCTAAGGTGTACTTGAAAGACTTAAGATACTGACCTTGCCGTCACCGGTGTACTTGATGGGGGCACCTCCCTCATGCACCAGAGTGCCGAAGGCTGTCGGGGTGAAAAAGGCTGGGATACCTGCTCCACCTGCACGGATCCTCTCGGCGAGAGTTCCCTGACAAAAAAATATGAATTCAAACGTAAATCTATGTAACTCATCAAGAAGAATCACCACAATAACTCATAAAAACCCGTATCAGTTATCAATTACCTGTGGTGTCAACTCCACTTCAAGCTCGCCTGAGAGGTACTGCCTCTCGAACTCTGCATTTTCGCCGACATACGATGAGATCATCCGCTTGATCTGTTTCTGCTTGAGGAGAAGTCCAAGTCCGAAGTTGTCGACGCCTGCATTATTACTCACAACCGTCAGGTCAGTCACGTTCGTCGCGAGCAGCGCTTGAATCAGGTTCTCGGGGATACCGCAAAGGCCAAAGCCTAAAAAAAACAAAGTGCCATTTAAACAATTTTTTTTTCTATGAAGGCTAAGTGCACTTTAAACTCAAAATAAAAACTCACCACCAACGAGGAGCTTTGCCCCGCTGGGTATGTCTTTGACGGCGTCTAGTGCGTTCGGGAAGATCTCGGCAGGACAGGCGGTGGGACGAGTCGTGTGCAGGTGTCTGCGGCTGTGGTTATTCTGGGAGGAGATTGATGAGGTGACCAACGATGAAGAAGCAGGTACTAGAGTTTGGAGGGGACACCTCGAACTGCTGAGAAGGCGGAGGACGAGGCGATGGGGTGTCGTCACCACGTTCATCTTGTTGTTGGTGTCGTCGTCGTTGTAGTCAGAAGGTTTAGCAGATTCTTTTGGTAAGTAAAACTGTTACTTTAAGTGGTCAAACCCCTGGAACCTGGATGGGATGGTGGTTAGTCAGCAGCAGTGCGTCTGATAATTTAGATCAGCTGATTTAAATGATGCTGACGGTGGTGGTGTGGAGTGTGGACCAAACAATGCCAAAAATATTCACTGATTATCAAGAGTCTGGGCGATAGAAAGTCGGGTTTAAAAAACCTGTACAGGAAAACAAAAATCCTTAAATGTCGCTGTCGCTGTGTTCTTGTTTTTCACGATTTGATTATGACGACACACACGACTTGTTTTTCTCCTCTTCTCTCTTCACTGACTGTTGCATAATAATATTAACCAGCCAACCAACCAGCAACCACAAAAAATGAGGCTGGAGCTGGACTGTTATTATACTGGAGAACTGGACACACACCACACATGCGACAACAGACACACTCGTTCGACTCTTTCAATCACTCATCATGTTCAATGTTAAAAAACACATGTTTTATTATACGGATTAATATTGCACAACTCCCATTTATGAGTTCTCCAGCAGAAGCACTAGCAGCAGTTCTCCAGCAACTAACACACATAAATACACATGCAAAAACCGCATTATTTTTTATTTATTTCGCATTTCGCAATAATATTCGCATTCGCATTATATAAAAAGTATCCGATCTGCTGACTGGACTTGAAAGACTGTCAGCAGGAAAGTCAGCAGAATCAGTCAGAAAAATGTGCTTGTTGAGTGTGTTGATCTTGATAGGCTTTACGAGTGTGCTTTATGATCATGATATAAAAAAATATATACAAAATCAAGACAAAGCGTTTTTCATTTCATCATCGTATACATAATTTCATTTAGCATAGTACAAATTAATTATTCATATTCATTCACATCATCATTTAATTTTATATTATTATGCAATTTTGCAAAAAAAAAGTTCCTAAAATCCAAAATTCAATTTTTTAATGCAGATCAGTTTAAAATTTTGTTCGTTAATGGTTGTAGTGAACGGGTGGTGCCGGGTAGTGAGTGATTATGGTGTTGTTGTGTGGCAAGCGAAAGCATGAATAATCAATCACATACCACACATACCCTTTATTCGAAACAAAAATCACTGCTCAAACCCTAGCCGCGTGCTCAACAATAAGAAGCTATTTCAAAACAAATTTAAAATTTATAACTGTTTCCACCTCGACTGACTCTCGCACTACTCACCTGATTCATTTTTTTTTAAAGATATAGAAATAGGACTTCACCTGTGTGTTGTTTTGTTGTACCTGAATGAAATTAAAAACTAAGACAGCCAAAAAACCAAAAAACCAAAAAAAAACAAAAAAAAACAGCAAAGTTTGATTATTAGTAAAAAAAAACAAAATGTCATTGCCAAAAAAAAAGTGAAAAAATAATTTTATAATGCTCGTGATTAACTATTTAAATGTTAAAGTCTTTAACTTAACGGTGCTCGATAAGAACACACATTTTTTATATATACATACTTGAAAAGTAATTTTTTATATGCCGTGCTGTGTAATTTCTTAATTCTTTTTTAAATATTTATTAACGTACGTCAGTATTCAGTATTCTAATTATTAAAACTCCTCTGATCAGTATTAATTGACCCGGCATTTTATCATCATCCAAAACGACGACGCGACGTATTCAATTATATATTCACGAACACGACATCCCGAACTTTTTTTTTCCCCTTTGTTTTTTAGTCTTTTCCTTCTTCCCTAGTATTCTCCCTCCTTCCTACGTACCACATTGCCGATTACCGTTCGAAACCTCTACTACTCCACACGACAGCTCAGCACAGCAGCGGCAGCAGCAGCCAGCCCCATCTCTTTGAAGGCGTTCGAGCGACGATCGCACCAGATCCGAAAAGGTTAAAAAATAAGTTAAAAGACAAAAAAAAATTCTCCTTCCTCCAGCAAGAGCATAGCAGACAATCGACAAAGCATCCGACGATATTTTTTTCGTACTCGGTCTTCACAGTGTTCGGGAATATGCGAGACTTTATATATAAAATAACGACACGTTAGTCGTTATGTGTTCTGCCACTACCACCGTGTTTTTTAGTCCGTTTTTATTTTTAGACGGTTGGCTAGCGTAAGTATAAGGGAGAGAATCGTTTTCGAACAACATCATCATTTACAGTAGCAGCAGAGAGATCGTCGCTCTCATCGTGTATGTATACTCTTCTGTAATGACTTCACGATGATAACTGCCTATCGAGAATTTTATTATTATTATTATTATTGTTTGTCGTATTATTATATACAAGATAAGATAGTTTTTTAATGAGATACGATACCGATACTCTCTGCTGTGTATTATTTTTTTTGTTCCTTCTTCTCGTCGCTGGTGTGCCATTGCTCTTTTTCCCGTTTTGTCTCCCACGAACATTTCTGTACGTTTTTTTGGTGGTGGTGCGGTATTTTTTTCTTTTTAAACAATTATTTAATTACAAAAATTACTATTGTTTGTTGTATGATTTTTGTATATTAATATTTTGTTATATTTCAGAAGAGCGTGTTCGAGTGTGACGAGTGCGTGGTGGTGTTTGTTTGGTGGTACTGCTGGTTCTGGAAGAGAGTGGATTTTTTTTGCGAGAGAGAATTTTCTGTGTGGGAGAAGGTGACACGACGGTCTTTTATTTTGGTGACACACTCTTTTGGGCAGTTTGACCAATCAATCGCGCAGCGGCATCAACCATGGATCCGGAAATGTTTTTGGAGGTGGCCAACCAGGTCACCAAGCTGAAAATGTTCCCCTACTTTGACATTGCTCATGCAGCATTGTGCTGTCTCCATGTCAGGGAGGATCTGGGGTCGGGTAATAATAAAATTGATCTCTCTCAATATTTGTATGTATGTAAGAGTCGTCGATAATCTCATCAAAAAACCCATATTAATTTTTGTTTGCTTGCTTTGTTCGTCTTTTCAAGGAGGCGTCACGTTCACTCGTCGTCACCCGCTAGCGACGTGGATCTGCTCGCTTGTAGAAATCTACGCGGGAGGGATTCTCGCGAACCTGTTCCTTGGAGAACCGATCCTTGGACCACTCAAGTCAAACGAACACCTCGTGCTCTACACACTCGTTTGGTATCTCATCTTGTGAGTGATTTTTTGTTTGCTTAACTTTTATTTATTATTTGTTAATAATTGAATTTGCTTTTTGCTTTGATGAGAAGAGAGAAGAAGGTTGAAGTGGTGTGGCATTTTTAAATATGTCATATTAATCTTTCGTTGTTATTACTTGTCAGTTACTGCCCCTTTGACGCCGTCTATAAAATCTGCAAATTTCTACCGTTCAAGCTGGCATTTAGCGTCATGAAGGAGATTTACAGGTTTGTCAGCGTCTGTTTTATTAAAGAACCACTTTTTGATGTATCGTCAGAGTAAATCTCAACGATTTATTTTTCTCTCATGGCATTGTAGAGTGAAGAAGGTGTACGACGGGGTTGCCCACTCACTCAAGGTCTTCCCGAGCGGATACCTCATCGCGTTGATTGTTGGCACTGTCAAAGGTTCGGATTTAGTAGATTCAATTTAAAATTCAAGAAGGCGTCTCGAAAAGTTTTACATTTTGGTGTGTGCTTTCTTTCTTTTAATTTTAACCAGGAAACGGCGCTGGATTTACAAAGATATTCGAGCGGCTCCTCCGTGGCGTCTGGACTCCCGGAGCAATTGAGATTCTACAACCGTCGTTGTGAGTTTTTAAAAATCAAAGTTGAATTATTAGTATTAGAAAAAAAATAAAAAGATTGATTAAATTAATCAAAAAATGTGTGACAAATTTTTAGTCCCACAAAAGCTTGCATCGCCGCCTCGGTACTGTTCATCCTGGACAAGAAGACGGATGTGATCTCTGCCCCACACTCGCTGCTCTACTTTGGAATAGTCGTGTTCTTCGTCTACTTCAAGATCTCGTCCATCCTCCTCGGCATTCACGACCCGTTCTCCCCCTTCGAGAACATTTTCTGCGCGCTTTGCATGGTCAGTGTTTCGTTTTACCTTTATCTATATAAGAGCTTCTACCTTGAGGATATATTTTGTCATCGGTCGTCTTATTTATAATTTGTGTCTAGCTAAAACATGCGTTATTATTTTCATATTTTAGGGCGGGCTAGCGGACGCCATCACCAGGGCGTTCGGCTCGAAGGTGGGCGGGGACCCGGAGAAAAAGAAGGAGTAGCAGGGGAATGGATGCGATCGCTCAACTTTTATCTGCTTTCTTTCTCTCTCTCTCTAATCTTTTTATTCTCATGTGTTCACCTCCAAGTGGATCACAAAGACCTTTGGCTGGAATAAAGCGGTGTGTGTGGCGGCGTGGCGTTATTTTAATTTGACGTTGTTATTTATTGACTAGGACTATAGCGCCCTTGAAGAAGAATATAGAAAAAATTGTTATAAATTCCCTACTCTCTTCTGGCTGTGACGGTTTGGAAATTCTCATCCATCTCCCTACAAAAACACAACCCCGATGTTTTGTTTTGATTTTACTCTAGTCTTTTACCCAAGTTTTAATTTGTATAACTGTAATAATAAAAAAATGACTTGTTATATATTGTTAGGTTTTAGGTTTTAGACATCGCGATAAAAGACAATAATAATTGATTTGCCTTGTTGTAATTATAAGTTATAAAAACAAAACAAAACAAAAAATAAGAAAATTACAATACTCTCAATTATAATACGTGCCTTTTAATTTTAAAAATGCTAATGAGATTTTTAGAGTTTTAAATTTTTAGAAACTGGATAATATGGAGGAAGAATGGAAATTGAATTGAAACTGATAAATAATCTTTGTGTAAAAATTCACTGATCCAAAAAAAAACATGGAACTCTATACATACATACTGTATACAAAAGAAAGATAAGAAAATTGTATGTGACAAAATAATAATTTCTATTTAGAATTTTTAAGAGCAACTCTTCCGGTTTTATTGTGTGTGCCTGTTTACGTACGTACTAAATCTTTTTTGTTTTGTTTTGTGGTTTGGTGATTGGTGGTGCCAAAAATATAAAAGAGAAAAAAGAAATGAAACTTTTTTTGTGCTATGTAATTGATGGTGGGTAAAAAAAATGACGTTCATTAAAGAAAACAGGATTTTTTGTCGTTTTAAAGGAAACATTTTAAGGTGCTATTATTATTAATGCTAGTATCGGAAATTTTTCTAACTAAATAAGCGATTTTATTTAAAATGAATTGGCAAAACATTTATACTCAAACTCATAACACATTATTGAAAAATCATTTTTAAAAAACGTGTCGTGCGTCACGTGAGAAGGCCTACGTATTAAGCTTTACCTGCACCATAGCTGGATCACGCACAGTTCCTGATCCCAGTCCTAGTAAACAAGTGACATAATTAGTATTGGATACGTTTTTATGATTACGATCATGTCTCGTCCGATTGGGTCACCCGAGTCGAGTTCAGCACCACAAAATGGGCGGGGTTCGCAGTTCCCTGGCAAACTTGCTGAAAGACGATGAATAAATCGTATATTTAATCATAATTAATTAGCAAGCTACTTTGTAGTAGGCAAGACTGGTGTCATCCCAAGCGCCGTGCATCAATCGTGATCTTCAAATTCGAATTATATGATATTAGGAGCTGTATCGTAGGTCCAGTTATTTCATGAATTTAAAGTGCCATTTTAAAAACGGTGTATAATCTTTGATGGGACATACTGTATATGGTCGTATCTTATGCAACTTTTGAGGCAAGTCACGTTATTTCCAGGGTGGAAACATGTTTTTACTATACATTAATTACATGGATAAATTACATTGTAAAAACATGTTTGGCATCTGGCATGGTGAAATGGTAAAAATTCAATTTTGACGTATTTTTTTAATGGTTCTCGACCATTTCTGCCGCTGAAGTGGTCAAATTGATTAAATCAAACCAAACTGTCAGTCACAAACTGACGGTTTTGCCATGATGTTTTTACTTTAACCATGGAAAAATGGCAAAATCTTAATTGCCACTGGATAAATTCCACCCTGGTTATTCTCTACATGACTTACCTTAAGTTACAGAAGATACATATATGTAATATGCTAATATAACGCTAAAATACTAATCTAATATGTCACTTAAATTATGTTCCACTTACTACGATATACATATTTTGAATATTTTTTTTATCACGAATCGGTTTATCTTTATTTTATTTTTTTTATTTTCTCCCGTTATACATAATATCATTATTACACAGTAGTAAGTTTTTTTTTTCTTTCGAACTGAACAATTGAACAAATTTTTTTCTTTCTTTCTCTGGTTTTCTTTTCTTCTTCTTTATTTTACGTATTAAATCGGGGATTCTGGTGTGAGTGTGCCTGGAGGATTTTCTTTTTACAATAATTTTATCACTGATAAAACGAGAAGAAAATTTGGGAAAGCGATGAGCACCTGTGCTTTTAAAAACAAATCATTTTTAATCATGGTTAATATAAATACTATAACCTTTTGGCGGAAATGCTCGAGAGAAGGTCATCATGTCATGTATTTTTTTACAACAATTTTGTAACATGAATCTGTGTTTTTTTTGAACACATGAACTACGTGCCACTACAAAAAATTTTACAATGATATATAAAATCGTGATTAAATTAAAAACTGAAAAACAATAAAGCTTTTCTATAAAATTAACTTTTGGCTACAGGAGAATTTATATGTATATTTGCATTTTATATAACACGAATGATTTTTATATAACGACCTTGATTGCAGTGTCGGGTATTTTTGCAATGGGGAATTTTAATTAACAATATATAAGCAATAATAATAATAATAATAATAATAATAATTACGAGTTTTTAATATAATATTTACCAATTATATATTTTACAAACTTTTTTTCTTCTTATTATTCGTGTGGCACACTTTCATGTTTTTAATAATGGGGTACGTCGTCTGTTGATTTTTCGTTTGATTTAATGTGGTGATGAAGATATTTTTTTAAAACATTTTTTGTTGTTTGACGGTTTGATTTTTTTTATTGCACACGTTTTTTTATGTCATTTTTTGAAAATTATTTTCTTCACCCGTTTTGTTTTTTTCTTTTGTCCCTGTTTTTTTTTTGTGTGCTTGTATTATTATTATATTTTTGAAGAAAAAAAAAACGGTTTTGTGTAAATCTTCATCCTGAATTCCCTGGAGTCGACGACTTAGGTTTTTACTAGACATAAATTTTAAACCTTATGTAAAACTCTATGTATTCCATATTATCGTATTTTTAATCCTAATTTACAAATCCTTTCTGTTTTTTTTTGTTTAAAATTTATTTAGCTTTTTTACGTTTTTTTTTTATTATTTGCACTGGATCAACGCGACGGGGCTTAACAAGAAATAATTATGATGGGGCGATTCTTTTTTCTTAGGCGATATATCACTATCACATATAAAATGTTTAAATACATAGACACGCGTGTTATTGTTGACATGCGCCGATGATAACCAATCGTATCTTCATCTTCGTATTAATAATGGCTGTTTTTTTTGTAATAGTAATTTTAAACCGTTATTTAAATATTTTTGTTCTTTTTGTAAAAATTTTAATGTTACAAAAAAATGGAGTGGTTTTTATTTAAATTTTCAATCTCATCATTCTTTTTTACTCATTGCGGATATTTTCTTGTTTTGATATTAATGTCGGTATTACGCGTTCGTCTTAAGTTTTTTTTAAGTTTGTTTTTGAGCAGAGATGAACTGTTTTTTAATATATAGAACATCGGCGCATGCTTATCGGCATTCTCATTTCATTAGTTTAGTAAAAATTGCCATTTTTAGGTGTGACCCCGGCCCCCCTTTTTATTATAAATCGTTAACCCTCGCCGCGTTAATATTTTTTTAAATTTTAAAAACTCTTTAAATTTAATTTAATTTATAGAGAGAGAATTAAAAACGCCAAGTATAATATTTAATAATACAATTTTAAAGGTTTTCTTATATACTGACGAGAGAAAGAGGCGGCTGCTGAGAGGATTTTGTTGTAATAGAGGAGGAGATTTTCTTTTTCTTTTTTAATTTGAGAAAGACGCGTGTCTCTATTTATTTTTTTCATTTAAAACGAACTTCTTAAAATTACAAATGACTTTAAATATTTTATAATCTAATCTATATAAAAAAAAAACCGGAATCAAATGGGAACAAAAAAAAATTCCTCCTCTAGCTGCTTTAATCATTATTTAAATTACAATTTATTGCAAGGTATAAACAAGTTTTTTTTCTTTTCACCTGTATATAATCTTATTTAAGTATAAAAAGCCGGTTTTTATTTCCTTAAATTTTTAAATCGGAGGTTTTTTAAAAAAAATGAGAGAGATACGGGAGATCTAAAGCGATTGACACGTGTTTAGAAATTTCACTCAAAATTCACTTTACATCTCCCGTTCTTCATCATGAAAGTGTTTTTTTTATTCTCTTTTTTCTCATCGTATCAATTTCGTTCTTTTCCCTTTGTTTTTATCAGTATTTCTTATCGTTATAAATATAAAAGAACTCAAAATGAAAAAGAAAATGAACCCGGAGTCGATAAGCGCGACGACTTTCTGTGTGTGTAATAAAAAAAAAGTCGACGCACGCACCGCCGCACGTTTTATACAATGACGAGTTTTTATTTTTAAGTATCATCAGACAGAGAGAGACGTGTGTGTATTTTTAGAGAGAGTATATTTTTTTTTGTTTATCAAGTGTAATGATTGTAAGTTTTTTTTAAAGTGGGTATCAGAAAAAAGATTTTAATTTTTTTTTATAAAAAAGCTTTTGTTTTAAGAAAAGCTTTTCAAAGATACTCGACGATATCACATTTGATCATGATGTTCGGACAGGACAGCATCAGGTTATTTCCTCGCTTGTTTCGGCGGAGTGGGGCACCGGTGGAGCCTCCAGCCGTGGTGGTGGAGGTGCTGCTGCGGGTGTGGAGATCACCTCCGCTACCACCTCCAGGTGCATTTCTATGTACACCACCTCCTCCACTACCACCACCACGACTGCTGCTGGTGCTGCCCTCCCGGAGACTCCGGCTCCGCTCGCTGAGGATCTTGTGGAAAATGGGGAGGAGCGAGACGTCCAGGTTGATCTCGCTCAGGTTCAGCTGCGAGTTGTCCAGACGCCGGGGAACGCTGTAGCTACGGCTTTTCGCTGTTAAATTATTTGAGATCATTGGCACGATCGAAGAGGAGGTCGCTGAGGGGTGGTGGTGCACACCGCCACGGTTTATCTCCTCTGTGGAGGCGTGCTGCTGCGGGAAACCTCCGGAAACGGGGATCTGGTGGTGGCGGTGAGGGTGGTGCAGCTGGGAACGGGATGACGGGATGGGGCGAGTTGAGCTTGACGTTGTCAGGGTTTGAGAATAAGTGTTCGGGTCATGCGTATACGCCGATGTGGACGAACTACTCCCACCGCCACTATAAAGAGAAAATAAAACGGGGAAACGGTTTAAATTTTGTAAAAACTCGTTACTGGCCACTGAGAAATTCTTTATTTTAAAAAACGTTTCGTCACCTGAACAATGGGAAGTGTGATGAGGATGAGTAAGCGTGGTGTTGTTGGTGGTGGTGAGGTGCACCACCACCTCCTCCTGTCGTCAGCGTCGTCGTTGACGATGAAAGAGTTCGGATCGAAGGGGTGAGCCCCTGGGAGGAGCCATGAGCCTGAGTACCGGACTTTGTGTGGTGAGGCTGCATCGACAAACGGCGATGGTGCTGGTGCTGCTGCTGCTGCTGTTGTTTCGCACGAGAGTCAGCCGACGCCGCTGAGGTAGTAGCGTGGTGGTGGTGCGCTGGAAATAACATGCAAAGGTTTTTATAGTGAAATAAATAAAGATCATTAAAAGTATAATGCCATGTACTCGTAATTTTGTTACAAATAAACTCACAACTGCCGTTGATGAACTCGTCGTCGTCGGTGAGTTCATTTCCGTCCTCGTCAGTCTTGTTCCGTTTCTTCTTGGGCAGCTGAAGCCGGAGTCCTCCTGAGCCGTGATGTCTATCGCCCATTCCTACCCCTCCACCTCCTCCCTCGGCTAGCAGTAAGCTGATTGGTTTGGCAACTGTGGGTGACTTGAGTCGTTTGTTCTTGCTTGTCGAGGTGGACGAGGAGGAGTCGACCACAATCTCACCCTCCTCCACGTCTCCCTCCTCGTCCATGTCTTCGTCACCGACCAACAGGTCATCGTCCTCTTCCTCCTCCTCAACCGCCTCCTCATCCTCTTCGCCAACGTAAATGTTACGGTCCATGTAGCGGCGGTCCTTCTGCAACATCGTCCAGATCTCTTGCTGAGTCGTCGTGCTGCAATAAAAAATGGACAATCAGAAAACTAAAATAAAATTGAGCCCTAAATAAACAACTTCCGCGGTTTTATTTACCTGGGCGTGGAGCCACAACTACCCCGATGCTGCTGTAGGTCTTTGACGACGAGCCCATCCTGCCTCCGCCCCCCAGTGGCAGTGAACCCTGACCCGGAAGTCGTGGTGACGATCATATGCTCCTGATGTTGCTGTTCGCAGCACGACTCGGTGAGATCCAGGTCGGACTTGTTCAGCCGGAGGTACTTTGGAAGCAACTGGATCGGCTGCATGATCACTACCGAGAGACTTCGCTGTTGGCGTTGTTGCTGTTGCTGGATTGCCGCCTGCTGCTCAGCCGTGGGACTCACGACGGCGGTCTCCTCCGGGATCTTTGGAAGACTCTTCTCCTCGATCGTGACCGGCTCCTCGCTGGGTGAGTTTGAGAGCGGAGGTTGTGGAGGGGATGATTGCTGGGAGATTGGGATCGGGACCGTGGTGCCGCCATTACCATTCGAAGAAGAGGTCTGCGCAAGGGTATCCTCTGACTTGACAGCGGCCGACCCTGACGAGTTGATGAGGATCGTCTTGGCGGCGACAATGACGGTGGCAGGGGAATTCCCGTTAGCCGCCGGGTTCTGCTCCCATGGAGCTGTCGTGGTGGTGGAAAGGTTACCCGCTGCTGCGGCTAGGGCGGTCGCTAGTCCGGGGTACTTTTTTCTAAACAAAGCGATATGATTTGAGTGATATTATTTAGAGTTTTCATCAGTTCTTTTACAAGACTTTTAGTTATTTTTTGTTAATTTTTGCTTTGCTTATGATTAGTTGTTACTTTGGCGTGTTGGCGCCTTCGGTGGCGTCTTCAATGAACACATCTTCACCTCCATCCGAGTTGAGTGAGTAGAGGGAGCTCACGTCTGTGTCTTTGTCGAACAGAGTGATTGTGATTTAACACAGAAGGGTGAGAGAGAGAGAAAGAAAGAGAAAACGGGGGCGAAAACAAACACAAAAATAAACAGAACACGCAGGCACAGGGGCGTGTCCAAGGAGAAACAGGATGACGACGATGGCGTTGAGATTTTTTGTTTGGAGGTTGTTGTTGTTAATTGAGGAGGTTGGTTGACAAAGAGAAAGTGAAAGGAGAGGAGAAAAACACACAGAAACACACACACAAAAAGAGAGAAAAAAAACATCCAATATAATAAATCTTATATATATACAAAGGTTATCTTTATGATGATAAGGAACTTTATTTATGGTTATATGTGGTTGATGGTTTTTTTTATCGAAAATGAATAGTTATTTAGTGTTACCTTCTTTCTTGAGGACCTCTGACTTGGGCAGTGCCAGGTTATGCATCGCGTCGTGGAGAATGTCTTGAGCGTCGTCACCAAGGATTTTGGCCAGGGCCTGTGACAGAGTTACCCATTGACAATGACAATGAAAGGTTAGGTTAGGTGGCCACAGATAACACCACACAGAAGAAGCTCTTCTTGTTAACACTGACCTGAATCTCGTTGTCGACCTCTCTGATTTGTTTTCGTATCTTCTGGTTCTCCTGTTTGGCGGTTTTGAGTCTCGGCCTCGTACATGCTCGTCGCGGAGGGGCGCCGCCCGGTCTGAGACGGCGGCTTGATTGTCGTCCGGAGACGCTTCTCCACCGTGCCCTTCGGGTTTCTCTTTAGCTCGATTATCTGTGCGGAGGAAGGTCAGACAGGAACAAGGTTTTTGAATTTTTACTTATTTACGATAATATTTAAAACCATATCCGATTTAAAAGTTTCTTTTTTATATTTTTAACCTTTGGTAGGAACACAAGACAAAGCGTGGCAGTGGTGCAGAAGATGATGAAGAGCGAGATGATGAAGAAGGACGCGTCGTGCTTGTCCGTGAGGACGTGGGAGAGGGGCGCTATTTATAGATTTATAAAAAAAAGACACACACGGGTAACAATTTTATTATATTTAATAATATAGATTTAAGATTTTTAAAAATAAAATGTCAGATTAATCTTTGCTTTTGTGCTACACACTGATTTTTGCACTTTATACTCACCTCCCAGGACACACATCATGACGCTGTTGTAGACGCTCATCCCGATGTACTTGGAGTCGTTCAGGGCGGGAATCGACACGTTACGAGTCTCCCACGCCAGGAAACAACCGAACAACTGTGTGTAGACAAAGACAAACGGATTAAATATTTAGAGATTGATTTAGAGCTATTTAATGTATTTAAATTTAATGTATTATTTAAAAGTCTGCTGACCATGAGCAACCCCTTGTAAGCGTAGATAGACCCCACGAAGTAGTTCATGTACTGGCTCTTGCAGTACTCGTTCTCGGGGATGATGTAAATGTCGTCGTTTGAGGGGTTCGGCTGTTAGAGACAGCAGAGGGAGCAGAGATTAAAAAAATAAGACGATGAACAAGGTATTTATTTAATTATCTTTTGATACTCTGATGATGTTAAAAAGATAATACACTGATGTTGTGTAACTCACGTAAGCCTCGAGCCTCTTGGTGGACCGGTGCATGGGGTCAAGAAAGTGCCACGTGGTCATGATGGCAAAGTCGATGGCGAGAAGTATTCCGACGACGATTGAAGAGCTGCATGTCCTTGATCACTTTTTTGTTCAGCTTCACGTTCGTGAAAATGGAGTGGACTCGCCACGTCTTCGAGAACATGGAGCCGAACGCGAGTGTGAACCCCGCCATGAGGATCCAGGCGCGGGCGGTGCAGATGTACGGGAACGCCTCTACTGATGTCAGCTTGCTGTCCAGACCCAGAATTATCACGCTCGTGTATGTGAAGATGCAGCCGATTATTATCAGGTTGTTCAGGTAAGGGGAAGACATCTTGATGTATCTTAGAGAGAGAGATTTTTATAAACGTTATATTTTGATGTTTATTACACACGGTTTTATCTTTATGAAGTTGACTGAGAGCTCTCTTTTATACCTCTGATTCCTGAACTTGATGTTGATGGCGAGGAAGAAGCAAGCGAGCACGATTCCCACGCTACTCGCGATTGTCATTGTAGCGAAGAGAGTGGGGTTGACCCGGGTGTGCTCGATAATCTCGATAGTCCTGTCCTTGGGCGGGTTCCTCCCGTTCCACACGATCTCGTTATCCTTTGTAGTGAACAAGCTCAGCGTCTGAGCGACGCCGTCAAACTCTCCAACCTTCACCTCTGCGTTTACCGTGTTGAACGCACGGAACTGCTTGATCAGGATCGTGCCCTTACGGCCGTTGTCGCGGAACTCAACCTTGCCCTTTAAATATATACAGAGAGAGAAATTTTGAGAAAATGTTTTCAATCAACTTGTTCAGCGCATTGAATTATATCATAATAAAAAAATCTCTGTTGCACAACTCACGGTGACTCCTGTGAATGAGGTAGCCTCTAACGCCCTGAGAAACGCCGTCTGCCAGTTATCGTTGTGGTACTGGAAGGTTCGTAGGAGCGACTTGGTGTGGCTGTGCTGAGGGTCCGGGTAGAAACGACTCATGTTGTGGAGTGCCAGCGCTATCGCCCAGATCCCGTCGTACGCATACCCGTGGAAACGACTGTACTCGTTCAACTTCACCACTTGGTACATCTCGTTGTACTTCTCGGCCGTCTGCAATTATAAGCAAATTTTTAAATTATATAAAATAAATTGAATTAAGTCAAGAAATTGTAACAAGAAAAGAGAAAACTTTTTTTCTTTTTTTAAAAATAAAACTCACGATTCCAGCAATCGTGACGTTCGACGAAGTGCTGAGGGGAAGGAGGTCCATGAGGAGTGCCCCTTTGAGTGCCGTCTCGACCTGCTCGACGGTGCAGTTGACGTCGTCCTGTTTACGCCACCAGGCTGGGGTGTACGCCGCCACAATCAGCCACTGGTACTTCCGGCCGTACAGCTTCTCGCGGTAGGCCTAAAAATGAGATTTTAATAAGTGGTTTATAAATACTTATTCATGAGAGAGAGGAAATTGGTTGGATGTTTCGCTTTTTTATAATTTAAAACCCAGAGGGAGGACGTTTCTGTTTTCCTTCTGACTCACCTCACAGAAGATCCTCCTGGCCCAAGTCTCATTAAAGTTGCCGAGAATGATCCTGACGTCTTTCTCTTTGAGCTTATGAATGTGATAGGTGATGTCGTCACCGAACGACTGTGCAGCGACGACGTCAACGCCCATCGTCTCCAAGTCGGAGACGAGTTTGTTGTGGGCAAGTGAGTACCTAGGTTTGTTCTGGTAGAGCGTCCCCACACGTGTCCAGTTGTACTTTTTGAGCAGCGCCAGCCGAGGCGCGTTGAACTCGTTCTCACTTGGCACGATCCGGAAAAGGTTCGGGTAGTTCTTCTTGCTGAACATTGGGTGCATGTCGGCGTAGGATAACTGAGCCACCTTCCAGTACCGGGACGCCTTCGCGATCGGGTCAGTCACTTGAGTACACGCGTCGCCGAATAACATGTACTTTAAAGGGGCCTCGTGCATCATGTCGAAAAATGCCTTCATGCCGTCACTTGCAGAGCACTATGTAGATAAAAAAAAGATTATTATTTTATTTGTATTTTTTAAAAATAAATAATTGTTTTGAAATAATAACGTTTTTAAAAGAATCGCAGATTTATATAAAAAGTTTGTCACGTACTAGTATATATATATATTGACATCAACGTTCGTCAAATCATTAAAAGCCAGAAAAACGCATGTAAGTAACAGAGTTTATGTATGACGTGTTTGCATATATAATATGTTAGAGACATTAAAATTGGAAAGGGTAATAAAAGTTGGAGTTTTTAATTATACGCAGTTATAATTAATCTGCTACACTGCTATTTCCTATTGTAATATAATAAATGTCATTGATTTAATGGAGCACAGCCAGGAAATAATATACAGTGAAACTTCCGAATAATTGCTCCCAAAAATGCTCTGTAAAACTGTTTTTTTTCTCTATAAGCCCGCAACAACGACAAAAGCAATTATGATACGATGATGATGATGATGATGATGATTTGCAATATTTAATATATTATTTAATACTTGCAACGCGTAAATTCCTCTTTTTCCAGCTCTCCCGTTTGTTTTGCATTTTTCATGTTAAATCTTTTGGAGACCTTCATGAACCGGTGACCTCTCTCTCTCTCTCGTTGTTCCTTTTATAATTAATTACACTGGGTTTTTTTTGTGCTTATAATATATAAAACTTTGCATTTATGTACTCTGCCAATTTGTTACTTCAAAACCTTTTTTAAAAAAAGAAGAAAATTCCAGGTTTACTAAAATTGCAATTTGAAACATTTATGTTTAGACGTCATATTTCTATATACACACACTCATTTCCGTTTTATACCGTTTATTTTTTTCTGTTTCCTTTTTATACACAAAACACTTCCGATCTAACGGTTTTTTATTTGTCGTCCATGTCTTCTTTTACTAAAAATTACTGTTTTTTATATATCCGGCTGTTTAATTTTTACTACACGGAGATTTTGTATCATATTTATATTATAAGAACAGGTGCATTTTTTTAAAGTTTTATATTCATCATTCACTCACTCACTTACTCACTCAATCTCTCGAATATCTCTATAATCTGGACCTGTCTCTGTGCTTGAGAAAATGTCTTTTAACAAAAATTGCCTCTGTGGGTATATACTATTCTTTAACAAACATTTCTCTTTTAAAACTTTGTCTGTATGGCGATAAAATGTGATATCTTTTTTCATGATTTTATCCCGTTCTGTTCGTCCTCACACTCAATAAAGCAGTTGCAAAGACTCCTTAGAATTAGATTAAATAAAGGGTGGGATTAAATTCTCCGTCATCGATTTGGTCTAGGTACTGAAAATCGTGGCGATCCATCAAATACTTCCAGAGATAGACCCATGTTTTGATTTTGACCATTAAAGTGACAGTTACTGATAAGCTGTGGCTTATCCCTTTACATACGCAATGCCCGAGACCCTTGGCTACCGATAGCAAAAACCCCATTGAAATTGGTTGACATTAAGTGGGCCAAACCCTTAACACA
>VYYJ01002524.1:0-20944 GCA_021029165.1 Cyphoderus albinus | reverse complement strand
CCACTTTAACCCCACACCCTTTTCATCAGTCTTGCCGAATGACAACAATGTAGAAAAAGTTCTTTTTTCACTGGCACTGTTCACTTAGGCCGGCACAACTAGATAAAAAATGAAAGTTTGCTTCTCTGAGTTTCCGCTTTCTCTCCGGCGTCTCATCAACTCGACAGGATGGCTTAACTCGGGCTGGGAATATTACTATGCAAAGAGCAGTAATTGAGGTGAATGAACAATGGCGCTCACTCACGTGCATCTTTACCAACTTCCCCTTTCGCTCACTTTATTTGCTTTAACTAACAACCCAAATTTAAGTACTTTTATACATTTTACTTTAAATCTGTCACCATTCCTCCCTGTTTGTATATCTATGTAAAATTCTTTTTGTGTCGCACTCAAACAAAGAAAAAGCAAGCTCGGCTCATGTTAGCACAGATGACATCTAATTGTAAGTTTAGCTGCGTGACAAATTGAGCGTTATCGCTAAAACGCATAAAATTCAACTTTTCCTCATGCTCCGCGCACTCTATCTCTCCAGCTTATTCACATCTCTACTACTTTAATCAATTTTGGTATCTTTATTTCTTGCTACACCATCCATAAACTTCGCTTCCCTAAATTGATCAGACAGTTCATCTATAATTACATGATTTTACCCAAAGTGACAAAAAACTTCAACTTGCCAACTAACTAAAATCTAACGAACGAATAAACAAAAACTGTTTTTACAAATTAACAACGATCAAAACGAGCAGTTTTCACATCGTTTTTATGAGTCAAGACCTTCCGGAAGTGAATTCAATAGAAACAAATGACAACGACTCATTCTAGTCGTGAATTCTAGTGTGACAAATGTTACACACGTCCGAAAACACTTTTTAATTTCCAACACAAACAAATAACGAGATTCATTCCATTTTTATTTCTGTTTCTCACTTCCTTCCTCTTTGTTAATAATATGCATTTCATACGCTTTTTGTACTTCTCTGTCTCTAGTCAAACAATAATAAATTTTGGTCCTCGAAACAAAATGTATTTTTTGTTTGTTATCGTCAAACACATTTCTTTTCGCGGCTGCATTGATAAATCGATTCTTTTATTCATGTTACGTATTCATACAACTAAGTACTACCTATACATACATGAAAGCAAGCAAAACTCATTTACATTATCCAAGCAAACAATAACAAAATGAAAAGGAAATTTGTTTTTAGAGTAAAAGCAAATGCAGCAGTGAGTGAAAGTGTGAGAGTAGGAAAGAAAAGACAGAAAGAGGATGAAATGCAAGCAGCAAGCAGGCAGCCAACCAACCGTTTCCACAATAGGAAGGAAAGAATGCATAAGCGACCAATTTATTTACATAGTGCGCCAGTTCCAGTATTGTAATAACACTCTCCTTCTCCATATTTACTATAGTTGGAAATAGTAAGTAAAAGTCAGACTTGTGACAGTTAGTAACGAAATAATGGGAGCGAAGTTGTAATCTGTGGCTATCATGATTCTCTATCTTCTCGGGGCTTAATGGTCTTCTCAAATGGATCTCTCTCCCTCTTTTCTATGTATGCAATAGTATTTATGTATATTATGGATGTTTACTTACATTGCTAGTTTGTTTGTAAGCTTTTTTGTGTACTTTCTCCATCCAACTCAGCTCATTCTCAATCTACTCTTCTCTCTCCATGTGTGTGCACTATGTTGTTGATGACTAAAAGTTGATAGTTTGAGTTTGAAGTTCAGTTCACTAACAGCAGCAGCAGCATGGCAGCGACAACCATGGACTATGAACAAACGAGGAAAGAGCTTGCGAACACACTCCTACAAAAATCTCTCTCTTTATTTGGCCTTTCGCTGGTTATTTTATTCTTCGATGCGTGGAAAACTATTTTGTTTTTCTCTGGTGATGATGACGATGACTGCGAACAAGACGATCGCGACGAGTATGGCGAGTTGAAGTTTTTTCTGCTGGAGGAATGCTGCTGAATCTATTTTGATCCTTAATGGCATCGCCTTGCGTATTTTTGTTACATTGATGTGGTATGTAGTTTTTATAGGAGCGAAAAGCAGTTAGGAGAAAGAAGAAAGGAAATTGTTTGTGCTTGTGCTTTGTTTAAAGAAAAGAAGTGAGAGGAAGTCGAGTAAATTAGCATGTGTCCTGTCTGACTCTTTCCACGCACAGATCAAAGTGCACATCAGAGAGAGACAAGACAAGGAACTTATGCTAAAATCCGCATTCTTCCGTTATTTCACTTCATGGTAAAGATGTCGGTTTATAATGTGCTATCTGTCACGAAATTCTCTCTTTTTTCAAAATGGCGTGTTGAATTGTTGGCAACCTCTTACTGCTCCTTAAAGCAGAGCAACACATTTCACAATACATTATTACGCACATTACATTACTATTACAGTTTGTGCCGCATTCGTTTTTGAACAAAAGGCTTAAGAATAAGTCGGTCGGTGTAATGCTCAAATTTTTCGGACAGAGCAAATGGGTATTATTTTATGGAGTTATGAACTTTGTTACTCCCAAGCGTTACTTCTCCACAATTACACCGTATAATATATTCTTTGTATCATGTACGCACATACGAATGAATGGCTCTTTTTGTCTTCCACTTTTATACTCATCTGTAGTAGTAGTAGCAGCAGCAGTAGCTGAGTACTTTGCTTGCCTACTCGTGAAAGTTACCTCAAGCAAAGTAAAACAAGGAAGCCAAGAAGCCATGAGAAATTGTTACACTTTACTGCATAATTTAATGACTACTTACTACCTACTTGTATCCTTACGTAAATTTGGAAAGGGTTATTTGTTTGCACACACACATACACACACACTTGCTACATTCTACATTCATAGACATGTTGCAGTACAGTCCCCGGGTATAATAAACATTCTTGTAGAGACATACCGGTGTTTATAATGGTGCAAATGTAACCTTAAATATATTGCATAAAGAATAGGCTTTTACAACACTTCCGCATTACTACCTTCCACTACCACCACTTCCTCCAGTCAACTGCTTTTTAAACCCATGGCCCATTTCCTCTTATAATAGAGAGAGGGTTGTATCAAGACAGGAAAGCATTGCATCAGACACACCGGGTAGCGGAATATTTTTGGTATGGACGGAGGCAAAAAATAACGAAGAAAGAAGAGCACGTAAATGTGTGTGCCTGCCTTGGTGCGTCTCGTCCTCTCACTCCCTGTTAGAAAGTTCAATGGCACTTTCCATCGGAAATGAAAGGAATTTGTGTTGGCTGAAAAAAATGTTGTCTGGCAAATCTGTAAACAATAGTCTAACTAAACTAAAAAAGTGCTGCAGTTGTAATATCCTACGGGCCACCAAAAGTCACACATAAAATGTATACCTTCCATGGCCGAGTGGAGCATGGCAGGATGCGAGCACAATGAAAAGTATAAAACGTGTAAAAACACATTATTCGTCTTTGCGAAAACGGTCGTAATTTTTATGCTCCAATATAATATAAGTTAAAGTCTGACTAAAAAACTGCGTGTTCATTTCACTCACTCCAGGATAGTCGTTCAATCTCATCTCTCTTCTTTTTCTTGCAGGGCGGACTCAGCTGCATCTGAAAACTACCTTCCGGAACGTGGTGGCCTTACGGAATTTGGAAAGGTATTCAAAAATCTCAATAAAAATAGATAATAATGCAGCCTCAGTGATACTTAAACTAGACTTTACGACTCGCTTTTTCCACTTTTATTTTCTCGTTCTTTGATTTTTTTTTCACAAAGAAAGAAAGAGGAAAGAGAACAATTGTCACATGCCAACATTCGTATATTCGCATCATGAAATTGCCTCGAGTCTTTCAAAATCTTTGCGCTGAATTGCAAGCAGAACCCGATCAAGCAGGAACTGCGTTCTTTCACGATATTTTTCAGTGAGCGCTCCAGTTCCCCGGAGAAAAGTTATCGAGAATAAGTTTTTCAGATTTACCTTTACATCATATATCCTAATACAATAAATCCTTACTATGAATGTTATGCTTTGCATTATGTCATGTCTCTCCATTTACTCACACACGGTTGGATCGAATTCTTTCCTTATGAGTCAAATTCAATATAAGAAATACAATACTGTGAGTATCGAATAAAACGCCATGAACAATACGAAATAACAGGGGTTTTTTATTTCATAGTATGATAGAACAGATTCTTTTATACGTTATAGTAGAATGTCAGTTTATTTATAATCATTTTTTTACTCTTTATTATACTCTTTTAAATATACATTACATTACCTTTTCGTTACACAATCGCTTCTCTTCCTGGTGTTTATGTAAAAAGCAGTTTTGTATCTTCTTGCATTTTCCTTTGCCTTTCATTTATTCATTTCCCTTTCACATTTTTCGATTAGCAACTTGAATACCTCATAAAATGCTATTTTTCACGGTCTTCAAATACAGCTTTGAAAATGTATTAAAACCTGATATTTGAAAATGATAAAAGATTAACGTTTTATATGATTTCCTTCTTTATATCTTTTGATATTCTTTTGTGAGAGGAAGAGGATCTTCCTACGTTATAATTCAAAAGGTTTAGGTTTATTACATAATACTTGGTCTCAAGTGTTCGACACGACAGGGCTGAAGTTGTAAAATCAAACGAAACCACTCTGCACGTTAACGCTAAGTAGTTACAGCTTCACATCACAACAGTAAAAAGAGACGAACAACCTTTTCAAAATAATTTCTCTCAAGATCTGAAGTACAGAACTGTTTTAAATACACTTATGTTACCATTTGTACCAAGCAATGCAATGTACCTAGATTTAATTAATTTAAATTGAATAAGATACCTTTGCAGCAGGCTTTCAAACACCAAGACCCATTAATTTGTAATTGTCTCTTTCAGATAAAAATAAAAATAATAAAAGGCAATACTTTTTAGTTTTAGTGCACTTTTTTATGCCGGAATATTATTTATTATGCATACATTAGAAATTAAAATTAGAACTAACAACTAACAACAAAATAATTTTCTCTCTTGCGTCAGTAAACCAAGTGAACTTTCAAGTACACAGAACGTACAGTAATTATTTGCAAATTTATTTGCTAAAATCCCGAAATTTTTTTTTTAAATATTTACTTTTAACAGACCATCACTGCAACTCTGCTCCCTGTAATTAAATTTTTATGTACGGCCAAAAGAAAATAGGAGTTTAATTTTACTTTGTCCTCTTACTCTCCATTCTCCTAATTTTAATGGAGTTAAAGTTGGAAATTCATACACAAACTCACAAGTTTAAAAGATATTTTCTAGAGTACACTTCACACAGCATGGGTCGCTGTTTTATTTTCCTCTTGCTTTCACTCCGTGAGTGGTAGTAGTATTCAGTTTCAGAATGTCCTTGAATCCAATCTTTTATTAAAAAAGTTCGTTTATCTTTCTGCATAAAGAAAGGTTGTCAGGTCCTTGCCTTTCAAAGTTTTATCCTAGTCCCTGTTTACTATTTAAAAAAGAAAGTAATCGCTTTTCTAACAACATTTCTCTTCTCATTAATTTTCTTCATTATTGCCGGTCGCAGCTGGTGGTGCTTGAAATGAATCGACTTGGGATGATCGTTGACCTAGCTCATGTGAGCGTGTCGACGATGAGAGATGCGTTAACGGTGTCCCGTGCTCCTGTGATATTCAGTCATTCAGCTGCCTCAGCTCTCTGCAACCATTCGCGAAACGTGCCTGACGAGATTCTCAAACTTGTTGTAAGTGTTATTTAAACCTATTTTTATTATCTTTCGCTAGAATACTATATGAAGATTATAAAATGTGAACAATATTGTTTTTCATTTAATGCTAAAATACTAAGTTCGTGATCCTGCTGACACACCATCTTTCATTGTCTATCTTTAAAGTCCATGAAAAGCAATTAAGGTGCAGTGCTATGATTATGCTAACAGTGCCATTTCACGAACATAATGAAACGAACACAATTTGCAAACGCTTTAAATTATGTAAGAATGGCCGACTAAAAGCGCGTGAAAATGCGTGGGAATTCGTTTTATTTTAACGAATTGGACAAAACAGTCAAAAGGTTGAATTGCACATCTTTGAAGTTTAGTTTAGTTCAGCTTAGTCGGCGAAAGTGATCTGATGTAGTTTGAGAATAACTTTGTTTTATCTAACTTACTTACATTTAGTGAAACTTTTCGTATCACACGGTTTCCCTTTGCCCAGTTGATGAGTTAACTTATTACCCATTTTGGCCTGGTAGGTGGTACGAAACTTGAAGCACTTTTGACTGGGAAATAATTTTATAAATAAATAGCAAAGAAGAAGTTGGGTGAGACTTGACTTTACTTGCATCTGTCTGAAGGAAGGTACTGGAAGGTCTGTCTCTCAACCAAATTTTAGCAGAAATGAAATTCTTCAACGTTTCAGTGCTATTCTACCAACGATGTCTAATTTCCCTTCAACGTAATTTCCAACGTTAAGTGCTTTACGTCACCGCGCACCGTCTCTGGTGATTTACAGGCTGCATATTGCACATCTAACTTTTATTTTCTACTGTAACTTTATTTTTATTAAACATCTGCATTTGAAAAGTGCAAGATGCAGATTAAGATTTTAAGTAGTTTTTACTTGTTTCTCCACGAGAAGTCCAATTATTTTTATAGTTTTTTATAGGAGTCAAATGCAAAGGTCTTTTGTGCAACTTTTGTGTCAGAGTGATTGGGTAAAGAATTGAGATTGAATTTTGAATGAGCACCGCAGGCCATTTATCACGTCCTGAATAACCCAACTGTCACTGTAAAATAATTTTCATTTACAATTTATGTTACTGGCACAGAATTCCTTTCACTTCAACGAGTAAAGCTTCTTTCAACTTTTTCCAATTTTTCTCCTTCTATAGGTAGTAAGTAAAACTTCTATAGCTTTTGAAGTTAACTGACGAACGTTTCGTTAATCCTATACCGTATTAGGTTAATTGATTGAATTGACTGCATTATTTTGTCGTATGAGCCTTCGCAGCAGCGTCATTTACTTACTGCAATTGTGTCTCTTTTCTTTTGCAGGCTTCCAAGGGTGGACTTGTCATGGTCTCCTTCTACAATGTCTTTGTAGCCTGTAATGAGTCTGCCACAATTCATGATGTTATTGGTAAGCAAGCTCACCGCTCTTTCAACCATCTAAATTAAAACAGCATGGGAAGCATTAGCGGAAGTCGAACAAAGAAAGGGAAAATGTGTAGACCCTTGACAAGCCGAATAATAGAGTATGCTACATAATGGGCGTATTCAAAAAGTTTAAATCAGGAAAACTTGGTCCATTCGATTAAAGTCCTTATTTAGTCTTGAGGTAACCTCGCTCTTCTGTATTGTTTTGTTCGTTTCGTACAGTTCAGTTTACTCGATCAACAATGGAATTGTCTGGAAAAACTTCACGTTCGCGTGCATTGATGCAGAAATGAAAAGCAATTTATAATAGTCTCGTCATGTCATTCTTTACATACATGCACATGGTTTTGTGTGTGTTCCCAGGTACCAACTGCCTTTTGTCAGTGTACTAATAATAACAAATAAGGTCATTCTCCCACCGATGACCATATACTAGCTTTCCCTCCATTTCTTTACATTTTGACCTCTTTACTCTGAGCCATCCCTTCCTCCATGTCGAGGGAATTGAAGCGTAAACTTAATTTATAGTATTGAACGGGTAGACGACAAGACGACAGTCGACGACTCTCCTCATACGAGAGACTGTTCGTAAGTTCTGTGCTGTGTATTGTCATTCTGCCAGGACACAACAGCAACAACGCTGTACTTTGAGCAGTCATTTCATTATCATCAATAATATTATTGTACCTGCGTTACATACAAATAAATCAAATGTCAATCACACCACCTTTGCCTTTGCTGTTGCCGTCGAGCAGTCAGATTCCGTTATTATTTGCGAACGAGTGGGAAAACATATGTAAGCTCGCGGAGGGTTGGTGATTTTGTTGTGTTCCACTTGTTCTCTGCTCAAAACCCAGCTCAACAAAGGAAGTGTATTAGCTATTATTTCCTTGTTGAACACAATCACCATTACCATTACTCCACTCCACTTGCTCACTTTTCCTCTATCAATCCAAATCCAACCAAATCGCCCCACAGTCGCGCTGCTCCGCTTTCTTTTCTGAGAACTGCCTCTCTGCTTTCTCCAATTCTGTGGAGTAAATACAGAGTCGGACGGATAATGTATATGATTTGTATTGTATTATTTAGATTGCTGCGTAGTCATTCTGCGAAGTCCCTCCACAATCAAACAGAGACACACATTCGTCATCCTTTCACTTGAGTATTTTCTAGAGCCCTTATTGCACATCCATGGTGCACTTAAAAGGTACCTTGCTAAAATTTCGATACGCATCCATGAGATTGAACTTCGTTCCAGGAGAGTCTTCATGCTCGTTCAGCTGCTACAAGATTTTCCTCTACTTTTCTAATTTTCAAAGAGGGAAGGAGGCTTTGGATGTACGTGGATGTAGGATCAGGGCAGAATGATGAAGAGGAAATAATATACAGGCACACTTTTGTCTTGTGCGTTGGGTTGGGTAGGCACAGTATAACATAATGCTCTTGTAACAATCGTGCAAATACAACTGTTTCTTAGAGGATTCTTGTACCAGCAGGATTTTGGTAAATAGCTCAGCTCAGCAAGGTGTGACATGATATCATTAATCATTAGAGATGAGAAAAGAACAAGCTTCGCGATTCATTTATATAAATAAGTTAGATACATACTCCATCATGGAAAGAGGAGAAAAGGAAGTTCACTAGGAAAAGACTTCGTCTCCGTCCGTGGCAGAAAATTTATACGCCGCATACGCGAAGTTCATATTTGTATTTTCCCCCTGAAACTTCAACAGAATATTATACACTTACAAATTATATTTCTTTACGTATGTAATGTACATGTAACACATAAGTACTAGAATTTTGTCCAGGGGACAGAGACAGTACAAGGCAGCGTCTGCCGTTATGAATGGCCATGACGGGTTTTTCCACACGCGCTTTTGTGTCTAAAGAGCGAAAATATCTGGACTCTTCTCTTTTTCCTGCTCCAGCTGAAGTTTGAGAGTCGAGCCAGTATTCGCCTTTTCTAGGATTTCTCCGTCTAGCAGAATATGTATATCTGCACTATTAGATGGATTAGTTGTTTTTGGAACTATACCAGAAAAAGAGAAAGTAGAAAGTACATTGTCCCCAAGAACGAACGAACCGGTCTGTCGGCCGGCGCTTGGTTTGTGTGGACCTCCCCAGTAATAATTAAATGGTAGCTCCAACTACAACGGTCGTAATGTAGCACATCCTTCATGCACATATGTAATGTAGTAATAGAAAAAACGCGACAGAGCAAGATCGATACAGATACAGAGACATTTTCATTGTGTCTATTTTTCTTGGCATGCAATAATTTTACCCATCCAGCCACTAACCACCAGCAGCTTTATTCATCCATCAGACGCGTGATGGGAAGTGGTAGCTGATGCTATTAGATAGGTAGCTAGATATAATGTGGATGTCGGATGGATGTATTTCTGCAAATTAAACACGGCAAAATGTAGCGGTCTTCGTAGGCGAAGTGATTATTGTAGTTGTGGGAAAGGGAGGTAAATCTTTTGGCTCAAATGTATATTTAAAACTAATAACGCAGATGGAAAAAATATGAGAAGAGGCTGTTCATCTGAAAAAGATCATAATCAGATTGGATCAACTTAATGTTCATTCATACATATTTCAGAGAACAGTTGTGACGTCAAGAAGTCATTCTCCAATGAATTTTTAAGCAATGAGTAAAGTAGTACAATTCAATACAATGTCATAATCTAATCAGTTGTGCTTGTAGAGGGAAAGTGGCAAAGGTATCAGATGGTGCCTAGACTGGAAAGAATTCCGCATTCCCTGGTCACCTTTATCCACTCCTACGAGTTTCTGTTCCTATGTATCAAATTGCCTAACAAAGTTAACAATGGGTCCATTTCTAGGACTTTCCCCTTTTCTTCGCTTCGCCTGCCTGGTTTTCCCCTTTTGTCTATGTCTATCTCTACTTTGTCCGTACCCTATGATAGGGCATTGCCGTCAAGATTTTTTGATATCCAAGATTATTATAACTTTGTTAACTTGGATGGAAGAACAAGAAGAGAAGTTAACTTGGAAGTGGAATCAAAAATCCAGGGAGCGTCGCTCCGACATTTGTACTGTATTTGTTTCCATTGTATTGAGCAATGAATTTGGAGTTAAAGCAACAAAAGTACTCTCTTTGGAAAACGACTCACGTTTGCTTTTTGCTTTCTCTGCTGTTTTTCACCACTACTGCAACACAACTACAACAACTGTTTTCCTTCCCTCTGTTTAGCTCACATCGAACACATCCGTGGAGTGGCAGGAGTCGATCACGTTGGGATTGGAGCTGGATTTGACGGAATCAACTTGTAAGTTAAAAACATTGCCAACCTCTTTTTTCTCCATCTCTATCTCACAAACAATAATAATAGTTGTAGTAATGGCATTATTTACTCCTGCACAATTTTTCCACTCTCCTATTTTTTGGAGTGATTCAAGTGACCGGTGCATGTTCATGTTCTTGGGTGTGATCCGCCTTTGTCAAAAACATGCCTTTTTCTCACTCGCAAAAAAAGAGCAGATGAAGGGAAGGAAAACTAAGAAAATAAAATGGTTCGCCAATTTAGGAGTGAAGCATACATCAAGAATTTAAAATATCAACACGGCCGCTTCTGCCTTTCACGCTAACCCAAAAAACCACAGAATAAAATAAAGCCATTCTTATTTCCAGCTTATGATTTGATGAGAGTAATGGAGTGGCTTTAGTTAGGATCTTGATTTGAACGGTAGGTTAAGGTACATCACGGGCATTTGAGTTTCCCGAGTAGCACATTTAACTCTATCCATCGAACCGTCTTTTATTCTAAGGAAAATACGAAAACAGCCGGCAGCCAGGCTTCCATAGGCCAGCAGAGTTACAAGGCTAACTAAGCAAAACATTTCATCAGTAAATACCAGAGTCTACACCACAGGACCAAACATTAGTTACATTTTTATCCTTATACAACCACACGACTAAAGAGGCTTTAATAACATGAGTTGCCTTTATCTCCGAGTTTGTGTATTGCTACAAATGTTATTGGGAAAGGATCAAAAATGATTATGTATTATGTTCGAGGAAAAGTCTCATTCGGAAATTCCAGATAAGATTGGCAACTTTTACTTGGTTATGCTTGATAAAAGGCGTTCATTTTCTTTCTCTCTCAGTCTCGTCCCTGTGTACTTATTTTCGCTGATTCATTGCGGGAAACGGTAATAAATAATTGATCAGATGAGTTCCCTTCACCACATTCTTTTAGATTATTGGTATGCTTAGGTAAACACTTTGGAAGGATTTTTAGCGTGAACCAAGCCCATGAGTATTACTTTGAGCTCATTTTGTTATTCATTAAATGTTGTTTTGTGGCACAAACCTTGTATCGTATCGACAGGGAGCGAAAGCAAACACTGATGAAAGTCTAACTGTGTCTGCGTATTTTTATGATATGATGGAAAATGGAACGACGATGATATGTACATAATATATGAAATGATGATGCTTCATTCCTGATCAATTTGGATTATTTAAGTTTTCTCCTTCTCTCACTCGGCTTCGTTTCTTCGTTTCCCACGAAGGATTTCCGTTTATGGAGTACATCTGAAAAACGGCAAGAGGCATTTCGTCCTTCATTTTATTCACTCTATCAATCTGTGTTTAGTTAGGTAGCATCAATGAAAGCCTTCTCTGGCAGCTTGTGCCAATCATGTTTATGACTCCGTTGCAGGAAAGTGGAAGGAGGCTAAAGTAAGCATATTTTCACGTGTATTTACGGTTTAGGTATTTAGTGTGTTTTCTAGTTAACTCATATTAAATGTATATGCTTAGTGAGTAGGAGTGCGATAGGTATCACATCACCAATGAAATCAAATAAAAAAGAAAACGCAGCCAAGAGTTTAGTGTAATAACAAAGGAAAAAAGGATTTCTAACCTATGAGAGAGTGCGCTTCCTGCTCCAGTGAAAAAGAAGCTATTCTGTTTTCCGAAGTTTTTACCACTTTTTACATTAGTACAAAGTACAAATACTGGCACAGTGTCGTAATTTCGAAATTCAGATAAGTGCATTCTACGCTGCTCCGGGTCCGCATTCAGCGCGAGGGATGAAAAACGAGAGATGAGCTTGTATGTGTGGTTGTGGTTGTAGACAGGAAATACCGAAGTAATATGAGCCACAGGGATGAAGAACGGCGGTGATGATTTCTTTACATGGACACTGCTTTTTATGGAAATGCGTAAAAATGTAGTTGCTGCGGTTATAAAGCTTTTAGAGTACGGCTATTCTGGTGAAACGCTCAGGTCCCGGTGAAAGCAGAAGAAGGGAAAAAAGAGTGAGAAAAGCAAAATAGGATTGTGATGAAATCTATGAAAGCATAATATCCTTGGTGCACACAAAACTTTTCCACTCTTTCCGACTATGTGAGTCGGTTTCTAACTCGAAAGACAAGCGGAAGCTTTGCTACATTTGCTAATGCATGACATGTTACCAAACTATATTGAACATGTCCTATTTACCAGCTCTAAAATCTCTCAGATAGGTGATACTGAATGTAACGTAATGTAATAAAGAAATTCTGCCAAGAAGCAGTCACAGAGTTAGCTTCGTTATTATAACTTTGTTTTCTGTTTTCCTTTTTCTCTCTCTTTTGAGTCTCCGACTTGCCTCTTTTATGGATGCTCATCAATGTGTCTGACCATTGCAACCGTCCACTTCAAACGGAGAAAAGCAGTAATAAATACAAATCTAATATTGTCGTGTAGTAGCCTGGCACAGTGGCACTGGTTTGTAAATTGGGCGGTTTGTCGGTCTCTTTAATAAGGCATACATAAAAGGAATTTGATATTCTAACGGGCCAGTAAAAACACAAACTAAAAGTAATGGAAATGAATTGGAAATGACTTTGTATGTGGGAAACGAGAGCTTGATTCTTTTTGTTCAATGTGGCGACCTGTATTAAAAATATTGAAAGGCTTCCCGTTTTCCTACCAACCATTCCGCGTTGGTTATCATACTACTAAGAGAGCGGGGAAAATTAGATGAAAATAATATGACCTTTTTACCTCCAAACTTTTGCTTGATGTGGGTTGCCGGCGCGGCTAATCGTAAGTTGCGAAAATCTGAAGTGTTTTGTTTTCCGATGAAAACAAGAAAAGTGAAGCACCCTATTTTTGATTCAACTATTGGTTTCAGCCTGGAATCCCAATTTTGATTAATCATAAAAATTCTAAGGTGGTTTGATTGAAGGCTGTAAGAGGGAAGACACATTCTGGTTGAGGAGAGAGAAATAAATTTTAATGCGTTTACTATATTTTTTTCGTATTTTACAGTGTTCCTTCAGGACTGGAGGACGTGTCAAAGTACCCCGTGCTGATAGAAGAGCTTCTCAAAAACAAATCTTGGTCGGAGCAGGATCTCAAGAAGTTGGTTGGGATCAATTTTTTACGAGTTTTTCGTCAGGTCGAAGCGGTAAGACACGTTCCTAATCACTTCCCAATCTTCTAGACTCTAGCTAAAGAATATATAATTACTTCTTCCACACGGCTGGTATACTTACATTGGAAAAGTACGGTGAAATTTATAAAATTAAGTTTCGTTTTTCTTTCTTCTTTTTATGCTTGTAATTTTTTCAAGAGGTGTATCTATTTTCTGATACGCGTTTAAGGATTAAAGGATTAAAAGAATCAGGTCAAGGGGGAAAGAAGTTAAGTGTTATGCGGATGGAAAAACGTAACCTTACATTTTATAGTCGCTTTCGAATCTGATTTCAAATATCAAAGAAGTATGCATTTCTACTTATTTTCAACAGATATTTATCTTACTTTACAATTTCCTCCTTTCAATTTCCCTTCTTTCAATTCAGTAGTTGAGTGAGCAATGAAAAGGATCTCTCTCTCTCTCATAAACTCTTGAAGGCATCTTTTTTATTTACATGTAAAGCAAACAGTAAAAAGGTTTTTGAAATATTCTGTATGCGTGGCGTCTTCATGTTTGAAGAACTCATTTCAGTAAACGATGTACCATATGGTCTCCAGCATCCTTTTTTCGTGAAAGACCTTCACAAAAAATTCATTCCTAAATTGTTTTCATCAAACATCAAAAGTTCTAATTGTAAAACAGGGGTCCATCTTAATGGACAATACCTGGAGTTGTTTAAACTTAAACAAAAATTGTTCAATTCCCGAAAGGCATTTTATGCCATCTTTCTACATCGGTAACCAAATATTCATTGCCGGCGATTCTATTAGAATTTTAAAAACTCATTTTCATTATAAAGACTTCTTTATGTTAATAGTTTAGTTTAAATTTCCACTATTACTTAGAATGCAAATGCGCAGTTTCTTTTTGTAGGTCAAGGCAAATATTGAAACAAGTTTGGTGACGAAACATAAAACAAACATGCAGAATTTTTATGATCTAAAAAATTTACGCCAAATTTAGGCGAGCTATTCAGATAGCAGGAAAAAAAGTTAGATTAGAAAATGGAGAGTATCTTTAGAACGAAGCAGGGGAGGATAGATCTAAATCAGCTTGTACTGGTGTGATAAATTTGGAAAATTGTATCTAAAACTAACTTTAGCCAACTGAATATCATAATATAGTGATAAATTCTAGGATAAGATCGGAAAACCAAACAAACTTCTTCAAAGTCGGTCTGTTTCTTTTTGCATTATAACTAACCAGACAGAACTAGTTTGGGAAACAATCAAAGAAATAATGTGGGTGTCAAGCTAATAGGGAAATACTATAAAATCATAGTACATATGATATATACATATACTTAAATGGGTATATATTTTTTCTTGATTAAAAACTGTTATGTTTTCGTAATACACAAATCGCAAGAATATTAAAAAGTTTTGTATGCAAACGACTTGTTTCAATTCTCCAGAATCTTTTCTTTCTTTCTTAAATAATACTACATCAAACCAGTATAGCATTATGTTTTGCTTTTCGAAAGAAAGAAAATGATTTTCGTAGAAGTGGGAAGAAAAAAGAAAATGAGTCAGAAAGTATCTATCAATGCAATTTTCTATTGTATCTAAAAACTAGTTTAAAGCGGCTTATTTTCTTATTTATTGTTCCAGTTTCGTGATGATCATAAAGGAGCACCGCCAATTGAAGAGTGGATGCCTAAATCAAACCTTGAAGGTAAGTATATACGTAGGGGGTGTTAATAATTTTCCATCACAAGTAAACAAATCTGGCGCAGAAATAAATTAGGCTTCATCAAAGAATTTTTATTGTAGTTTTCTGCAAGTATTGAATTAGGAGAAAAATAAAAATTAATTTGACGAAAAATAAAATCCAAAAAATTAATAAAGTTCACTGTTTACACACGCAGGATTTTTTTCATTTGTTTTTACTTCCTAACTCCTTTCTTCTGCTTACTTATAGACAGAAAGGATAAACAGTTTTTTTCCTTGCTTGCAGGACATCCAACCACGTGTGCCTACTATGGGGGATCTTGAAACACGGCCAATCACAAAGCTAATGGTATTATTTCCGAGAAGCATTACCCCGGTAGGAGTCTATTCTATGATGAAGATGGAACGAGAGTACTTTCACAATACAGTTTCCAGAAACAAGTTTATCGACAAATTTTATCCATTTTTAACAAGCTCCGAAGAAAGTGGAACTACTTCGACTTCCTTACTGATTGGATTTTGAACAGCGACCTTTTCCATCTTCCTCCTTTCCTTCCAAAACACAATGTATTCCATTCGCCTACTGTTTACACACAATTTCTTCTACATGGAACAAGTGAATTTCGCTCCTTCCTGGCGAACACGAAATGAATGAATACCAAATTACAACGAATGAACAAAATAATATCTCGTACGTCGCCTTCGTCATCATAATATATTTATTTCTCATTAAGCGAAAATGCCATTTCCCAAGACATACATAATCATTGTCATAAAATAAACAAAGAAGGAACCGTAATACAAATTCTTACTAAAGATTATTATATCTACATATGTGCTATGTAAAGACGACGGCGTCACAGATGTTCGCCCACATTTGTATAGAGGATATTACCCATCTCAGGCATTATTTACTGGTGAGCGGAAAAATGGAAGTCGCTTTGTAACTCCCCTCTATTACGATTATTGCTCTTATTAAATACATACTTCTAAAAAGGTACATTCATTCATAAAGTATGTTCACTCAAAAGAAAGAATGAAAGAAAGAAAAACACCTAGCCAAAACTTTTATGTAATTATGTGTTTCATTTTGGAAATTTCCCTTTCTCCATTATTGCTATAAAATACAGGAGTATAAGAACTGTGATACTACATTGTAACGTAGAATATGTAATTATACTATTACCATTATTATTATTATTAATCTATGACATTCGGCTATTACCATTATTCTGACGATTGTCAGTATAAAATTATATTATATTATATACAGATATAGCGAGACAAATTCATGTATTATCCATATTATTATGTCACTACGAACTACATTAATACACAAAAATATAATTGGAATTTTGGAGCAAGAAGTAAAGGATATATAAAAACAAATTTTCTCTACAACAATCTAAATGATAAATCAGTCCGAGATGCTCTTTATTTCTTTCCCTTGCAAACCAATTGCATTATTTTCCTCTCATGAAAGCTCAAATCTGATTTGAACTATACACTCGATAACCGTACTCATTTTTAGAAAATCATTAGTGGTCAACCCATGGTTATACTCATGAATATTTACCTACCTTATCATTTCACTTTGAATGATTTTCCTGCATCGCCTGCATCTATCCAAAATTCTCCAGGGAAATTATAGCGAGACGAAAAATGGTATACGGGGAAGTGGAGAGCAGAGGTTGAATACCAATAGTGCAGTCATGCAACGCGAATTCGAGAAACGTGTTCCATATTATTATTGCAGCACTAAATATCTAATGTCTAGAACTCGCAAGATTCACACACGGACATGAGTCGAGCAAAGTGGTATTATTTTCAAAGCAGCACCAGCAGAGCAATGTGCATCCTATCAACACAGACAGTGAAAGGCCTCGTTTTTCACCATCCGCATTTTATATTATCTTTCATGCCTACGAAAAAGCAGCGATTTTCTGTTTGAAGCTTGTCCGTGTGACTAGCATGTATGAACGAGCATCATGTTTCCTACTGCGACTGCATTGAATGTAATGTAATCTGTTATCTGTTGTGTCGTATATTTACATTTGTGAACACGGATCAGTAATTGCAGCGTGTGGGTACAAACTACATAAAAGCTTTGTCTGAAAAAAGGCTAACTGAAATAAGCAGTGCGAGTCTCATTGAAGTTTTCCAGAGTGCATTGAGCCGAACTAAAAAGAGGGAAGAGAGAAGTGATGCGAATACGATGCGACATGGTGTTATAGCAAGTGACATGAATGCATTTTATTTTATTGAATTGAAATCCAACTTTATCCATTGGGATTTTTTCACAGTGCATACGCTCAGTTTCAGCTCAGACATGGAGGCAGAGACAGAGAAAGGTAAAAATAAAAATCATTATAACACGCAAAAAGTGCACGCAGCCATGAATTGAAGAAATTCTCGGATAAAGTCTTTGGCACTCCAGGACATGGTCTCAGTTTTTGATTTTGTGTTTGAAAACTAGCTATAGTACTTGCCTGCACCGTTGGAATTTGAAAGGAAAGTTGGGTATACTTGGATGTACCCGGTGTGAAAACAAAATAGGTACTTAAATACCTAGAAAGAAAAGGTTGTACTGTTTTGTAGTCCGTTTCTCCTCGACTTGGACAGTTTTCTTCAAATATTTTTTTCTCCAGACAATAAATTTGTGGACAACGCAGCACGGACAACTGGGCGTGAGTACTTATTATTATTCTTTGCAGTGCAGTCCATTCAAAAACAGACGGACTAGAAGAATTTAAAGAATTTTCCCTTTCCTTCCAGCCAGCCGGCGATAATCATCAATGCATAAACAGTAATGGGATAATGTATGCCTCGAACGTAGTTCCGTGAAGCGACCATGATTTATAATGGGAAACAATTTGCTGAGATAATGCAATAATAAAATGCCTCTTCTCTTCTCACTTGTATTATTATTTATGTTAACTTGAGTTTTGTTGATTGTGGTGGAGAGTGGAGACGTGTAAAAAGTCTAGACTTAGGCCGCTACTTTCAACTTGCTGATGTTACTCTTCGAAATTATTTTTGTTTCCACTCCTTTTTGCGATGCCACTCATGCTGCTCATTCAAAAAACAAGAATACAAAATTGACTTACCACGCTGTTCAACTGGGGAATTTTTTTGGCTGCGGCCACAAAAGCATTTAGTTTAGCTAGAGAAAGACTTTTCTTGGTTTATTTTCTATTCGCCTCGGTAAATCACAAGACAGTGAAATGATTTAAAAAGGTTTTTTATCTCACTGCTTTCTGTTATGTTGCCAATAAAATAAAACGCGTTTGTTGAAGAGACCAGAATTAAAGCATTAAAAACTTTTGCTCTAGATGGGAAAGTAGTTTGCCCGAATTGAGCTTTGTTGCAAGAGATTGGAGAATATTATCGGCATAATTTTCACCTGTCGGTTGTCGGTTTGTCTACCTGATAATTAAATCGTTAAAGTTCTTTTATCCACGTCCTATTTTCAAAGTTCCATACAAAAGAGCTCATGAAAAATGACTACACATCGTCAAACAAAGTATGCACACTTTTCACTTCCGCAAAGTTTTCGAGGCGTTGGTTGGTATGCATAATATGTGTTCCATGTGCACTTGCTCCATCAGCTATTTTCAATAGCATAACCTTATCATAATACTAAACTACATTAAAAACTTCAAAGTAAGCAAAGTAATCGCAATTTGCTTAGTGAAAATATTTCAGGTAGGTATACGACTTTTGCTCCCATAATACAACATGTATCCCCTCATCCGCATCAAATCTCCATCCTCCCTCTCTAGAATCACTTCAAAATGTGCTCTAAGTCCGGTGTATTGTTCGAGGGAGACAGAAGGATAAAAATAGAACAGATACGATTCAGGGCAGATCAGATCAAATACACATTTACCCGGAATGTTTTTTATTCAAGCTGTGTTGTAGAAGGTATATTCACACAACATGGGAAACATCAGAAGCCATTAGCCTGGTTAATTATCCCGGCTGCATGCATCCCGTGTGGTGGGCTAGGATTTAATCAACCTTTCATGGCTGACTATTGCCGGTGTCGACTTGCCGACTTTCTTTTCTCTTTTTCTTGCAACAACTTCACCCAACAACAAAGTCTCTTGTAATGCCAACCAACAACGGGCGGATGGTAAAGTATGAGGTGTTCAGCTCGTAAGCTCTTGTCTTGTCCCTCCTCTGTGCAACGTGCATGAAAATGTGTACAAAAGTATGCAAAGGGAAAATAGGGAGAGGAGCCGAAAACATATGTACGTCAACCTTTCCCAACCCATTCCTTTTTAAGCAGGAAAAGTAGCACTTATAAAACAAAGTTTAGCATTATGATGAAAACAATTTATTCCCACAAGAAGAGGAGCTGGAGTCTGGTACTAGGGCTAGAGAGAACAAAAGTTTTTTAAAGCATGTTGTTGAGTGTGTGGATAGGTTGAATATAATATGAAGTTTTTGCTCCAGGAAGCAAATGGTCTCTGAACTGAAGTTTTTTAGTCTGTCTGTGTGTATTGTACTTACTTTGTTCCCTCCTTTTACTACCAGGTCAAACTAACAACTTTACGGTCTCTAATCCACTTTTAAGTATGGAGATTTTCCCCGTTATAAAAAAGTGAGGAGAAAGTCGCGTGTTTCTTAAAGTGTATTTTGCTGATAATATAGTTAACCAGAGTAGAAAGAAACGGCTGATGATGACAGGACATAGAGTCTGAGAGAAGACGCTCGCCTCTCTCGTTTCTTTGGGACTGCTTTTATGTGGCCACAAGAGTGAACATTATAGGCACTTGAAGAAAAGGCGTCCTCTCAACTCATATCATATCACACTTTTCCATCTCCATCCTCTCAGCCTTCACGACCACTTTCTTCTTATGACATTTTCATATACGAAACAACATAATGTACAAAGTTGCAGGGAAATGAACCTTTTTTGTGACCATCCTCATTCGCCCACTACTCGCTTGTCGCTACCCTCGTCAAGCCTCTGGAATACTTTTATGTCATCAAGTGTCACAGGGTTGAAAAATAATGTAAATTTCCTTTCATCATATTGCATTATTTTGTATTGTGTAGAAACTTTACTGTTCTGTCAATTGCATAAAGGTTCGGTTATTTAAGTGTAGTACACTATAAAAAACTGCTGCCACTGGAAAATGCAACTAAATTTCACAATAAATATTTAAATGTGGATGTCTACTACAAAAAGTCATGCACAGAGTTACACAAGGCTTTATAGGAAAGTTGAATAAGCAATAAAAATAAAAAGAAGAATAAATAATTTCTGTGCGGTAACTGCTCCCCTCTATCAATATCTTCTAGAGGTCACACTAGTGATGGGTTCAAGCCAAAAAAGCTTGAAAATTTCAAGCCAAATCAAGGCAAGTCAAGCCAAGTCAGGCTTGAATAGGCTTGAATTGATTTAGGCTTGGCTTGATTTTGAAACATTCAAGCCGGGATTGAAAAAAGCTTGAATTGATTTGAATCAAGTTGTCCCAAGCCAAAGTCCAATCTTTGATTTTTACCCAAGGCTGTTCCGTATGCAAAACCCTTGGAATGGAATCAAGAATTTCCTTTGTATGTACGTAACATTGGAGTGCAAAATATAGTGGGGGCCCAATTATCGCAAAATCTGTGAATGTGGCGCCTTATTTGCAACAATTCGCACAAATATTCTAAAATTTGCAAGTGTTACTAGCTGAGGTAAAAATATTAT
>VYYJ01002523.1:0-20946 GCA_021029165.1 Cyphoderus albinus | reverse complement strand
CTGCAAATTAACAAATATTTTTCAAGTTATAATTTTAATTTTAAAATGGATGTTTTTTATATTTAAATATATTTACACTTTTAACTAGTCACACTTAAATACTTACATATTACAATCACACAATGTAAGGTTGAATGATGTGTACAGCGCACGACTCAAAGGTGATAAAATAGTCACAGATTTCTATTTGTCGATTATCAACATTTCCATAAAAAATTCGTTAATAAATTTTCAATAGATTCACGTTTGTCAATAAATGAAGTTAGATTAATTTTTTTAAACAAAAAATTCTCCCAATTTTGTGATTGTGTTAAAAATTATTGTTAAAATTTATTGCAAACAATTTTGGATGGCTCAATCTCTTCTGTCACATTCACATGATGAATCGATTTTCCAACTCGCCAGGTACGTTTCGCTGGCAAAACTAGATTTAACTGTATTTTATTATTTATCAGTTGTTTTTATGTGAAATATTATTATTTAGTGACAAACGAGATAGCTTTGTCCCTCACAGAAATGTACAACAATTTCACACATTCAAACTACCTCCCACGTAAATCTCCTCAACAACAAACAAAACACACACGAACGTTGTAAAAAATTTACCAGTTTTCATTTAAACAATGATATTTAGAATACAATATTCTGACAAATGCGTGTTATCTTTACACGCGGTCTCCTTTGTGTCTGAAAAGTAGAACAATACAACAGTAGAAAAACGGGTTAAAAATTGTTAATTAAAAATACTACTAATAATGAACAGTATAAACGAATAGGGGAAAACGTCTGCAAATCTACAAATATTAATGATTTTTATCGATTTAAATCCAGATTAAATCCAGGTCATACGACGTTAAACTTTGCAATAGCCTTACACCAGCGCAGTTCCTCATTTCGTGTTTCTGCTGCTAGCAGCAGTGTAAAAGGAAAATGGTGCAGAGAAGCAACCGTCGCAGCTCTCCTTGCAAGGATAACGTACCATCCGCACGAGCTTCCCTTCCATATCTCGCAAGCAATGCTTATAAGCAATAAACCTCTTTCATTTCATTTCATCAAACTCGCCAAGTAAAGAAAGGAAGCTCCCGCAACAAATACAATCCCCTTTTAGACCCAAGCTGAAAGTTGCATCTCGTTTCTAGTATTAACACCAGGGCAACGTTACTATTACCATTTGCTATTGCTACCCAAACTCTCTCACAACTCACAACCAAAGAAGAGTTTTTTAAAACAAAGCTGAACCTTTTCTTGTTTAATTTAAAATTTAATTCCCCAGTGAAAAGTTTCTTTTGCTACATTTTCTGCTATGGAAATGAAATAAACCTGATTATCTACGTAGCATTTTACCTTAGAGATTTAATCAAGCGTGTCCTATCCCCTGGTCCAGTTTGAATCGAGTTTCTCCATCCCGTCCATAGCTTTTACGCATTGCAGTTGCTTTGCTTGCAAAAGCTTTTTCCAGGATTACATAGACTTTTTCACAGAAAATGAAAAAAGTTGGGGAAAGTTCCATTTCCTTACAAACTCTCTCACTACATGCATATACATATTTCGCAACCTCATTTCTATGTACCACTTCGCTACCGCCACTTCTTTGCTGCTTTGCTGTTTCTGTTGTAATAGCTGTACATAGCCTTGGACACATCGTTAAATGTGTGCTAGTTTCCCAAATGAAAGGAAACAAGTGAAATGCCATTTTATTCCGTGCCTGGGTGCGAATCCGAGCAAAAAATGTATCGCCCTCAGCACACTGTCTCATTCTGGATATCGCCACTACTCTATTTATTCCAACTCTATTTATTACTGGTTTCGTAGAAGAGCAAAGCATTTCTGTTTTTACTAGTTTAAACCGAATCTAAATTTCCTTCGCTTCGCTTCCCATGGTCATGGTCATGATCTCTTTCGGTGAATTTAACCGTGTTTGTAGCCAGCTTGTAAATAATATATAGAGCTGAAACTGGATCTGTGAAAATGAAGAAAATCTCCTGGAAAATTTTGCAACATGACAAACAAAAGTTTTTTAATATTGCGTCAGCTTTCGAGATGAGTTTTAAGTTTCAGAATGTTTTATGCATAAATTATGAGATTTATGATATTTTATATAACGTACGTAAACGTAGGTGTATCAAATTTGCAAAGATATATTTTAGTTGTAAGTAAATTGTTGTTGTGTTTTATTGCGAATAAAATTATTGTTGCTACAACTCACTCGGTTGTATTATTCTGTATTAGATAGATTCATTCATACAATTATGTAGACAGTTTGTAATTTTGACACATACATTTTGACACACGCTATAACGTCTTGAGCCTCTTAATATGCTAGGTGCTAATATTTTAAGACATTTAAGGAATTCAAAGTGAAAATAATTAGTTTGGTTAACACAGACAATAAAGTTTTTTGACAGCTGATGATAATATTTGAATTTTTTAATTTGGATTTCGATCAGATATTTTTTGCGAGGATCCAGGTAAAATTCAGGTTGAAATAGGTTGAAATTCAGGTCTTGCCAAGGGTACCTCAAAAATCTTCCTACCTACCACGCAACCTACGGGGTGGGAGGTTTGAGGCACATCTGAGATTGGTACAGCTCCTTCCGGAATCGGTACACTACGCAAACCTGGCCAAACTTGACGCAGAGCCCTCCAAGCTGGATGCAGATGGCAATCACACAGTCCTCCCCGTAGTAGCCCCCAGTCTCCCAGAAGGGGCTGCGATTCCTCATCGCTGCGATCAAGGCCACTACAAAGATCTCCGAGAGTAAGAGGATCATCACGACGACAGTTAACTTTATCCACGTTTTGAGCGCGTAGTCGTTCCTCTAAAAATTGCAAAAAAAAAATCTTTTAAACCTCTAATAAAATCTAATACATAACCAATAATTTTTTTTCTTATCTTGTCCTATTGAACTTACCCTACTCGCCGCCGCCGTTAAGATCAGGTAGGTGGCAAACAGTGTTTGGAGGACGCACACACCAATCGTCGACCATAGAATGACGACCAAAATCGCATCCTGCTGGAACTCATCGAACTCGGAATTTACTTTTAGGTAGAGGTACCAACCAACGGGGACACAAATTAGGGCGCTTATAACCTATGCAAACATTCAGAAAAAAATATTTGTACAAAATTGTCACCATTTTAACTTTCACAATATATATATATTTTAATAAAAAGAAATAAAAAAATTTCTAGTGAACTTTTATTTTTATTTTTTTAATAAAAATATTCAAAAATGTTAAAATTGAAAAAGAGTTTTTTGTTAACAAAAATTATTCTCCAAAAGAAAAAAAAATCTAAATATGAAAATGAAATTCTAGTCTCTATTCAAAAAGCAGGTTTTCAATTTCAAAATTCCTTAGCTTCCTTTCCCATACAAAATCAAGTATAGCTAGGCAGGAAGTCGCCTCTTGGAGAGTTGTGCAGCACATAAATTAAATGTTTTGTATTTACTTGCGATGCTTGAACAGTAATAGGAACAATAAAAAGGAATAAAAGCCTTTAAATTTTATTTTCACGAGCTAATTGATAGATTAGATTACTACACACATTACACTATGTAGTAGTATTGTAAGAGTAACAGACACTAATTAAGTTTAGGTTCACGGGAATGAGAGAGACGAGGGTGATGAGTGAGGGTTGGTTGTGGATTGTGGAAGTGGAAGAGGTGAAAATAGATAATTATAATTGAATTGGAGGATGAGGTTAAAAATGAAATGGGTACACACACGAAACACACAACACACAATACAGTAGCTCCTTTCACTTTCTGCATTCAACTGAGCTCTCCTCCAACAGAGAAAAAAGTGAGCCCCGCCAGTCCGAAAAAAGAGAACAGAAAATTATCTGCAGTTTCTCCAAAATCGTTCCTTGTCGTCCCCTTCCGAATCCCTTGGCCTTGAGAGAGTAGAGAGGACAGGAATCGGACGGAGACAAGATGCTCTGCTGCTAGGAGCTCTGTGATGCTATGTGCAGAAAAGAGAAAACAAGTAAAGTGGGAAAGTGGCACAAAAATATTTTTTCGTGATCATACAGCACCAGAACGTGATATGATATTATGATGAGTGTGACTAACCCTATTAGGAAATAATGACTTTTACACCAGAGACGTGGATAAACATGTTTCTGAATTATTGTGCAAGAGAAGAGTAAATTAATTTTGGTCTAGAAAACAAAAAATAATAAAGCTGTTACTAAAATCGATGTCGTAAGTAACGAAGATTTATAAATACGTAATTTGTTTTATTAAACACTTGCATATAAATATGTATGCATCGTATATGTATTAAATTTGTCATTTATATGCATTTATTTAATTCATTGTTTCTATTACTACTTGCGAAAAATTTTTTACATAATCGGGTTTCGTGTTGTTATTTTTTAAATTTCATAATCTTACTAACAAAACGCGGTTTTGAAATACACGACACTGTGACTGTAGGCGGTGCTCTTAAAAAGGATTTAACAGAAATCTGTCTGGAAACCTGCTGGCGCTTAGAATTTAAAACAGTTTTCATATATTATACCAACTCTAAGTTAATTTTTTGGCAAATGCAAGATTTTTTTTGTAATTCTATAGTGTATTATATTTGGGACTACATATAATGACATAAATAAATACCACATGACCGAATACAAATCATAATTGGCTAATTAAACTAACATCTTTTTAATGTCACCTTATTGTAAAAATTGTTGGAGTTGCTGGGATTATTTTGCCTTTGGGTAGGAAGACAAGCACGATCTATGCTTTCAGGAATTCAGCTCAAGTTACACGGTTTTTGTACTCCGTGTGGGAGCTGCCTTGGCAGCCAAACTGTGTGAAGACGAGCATGGAGCAGCAGTGAATTGAAATAGGTGGAACGGAAGCTTGGTATCAAGCATATTATCCTTGCATGGAAAGTGGAATTTCAGCTCCTCGCCACTTTCCTTCTCGTTGCTATGTAAAAACCAGGCGATGCTATTGCTATGGCAAAAAGCAAGATAAAATAGAGTTGATGAAATATTCTTGTACTACTGCTACAAAATATCACAAATTGGATAATATGTAAATACAACGCATTTAAGATGGGAACAATTTTATTTTTGTACATGATATAATGACCGACAGACATTTAATTAGTTTGTTCTAAATAATGGGCGGTATGAAACTACACTCAAATCAGGTGACGAAACAGAGTCAAATGCTTACAAGGTAAAATTAGTACAAAATTGCAAACTTCGTCCAATATATATTTATTAAATTTTAAAAAAAGTTACAAGTTAAAAATAACTTTTAAAAAGTTTGTCTTTAATGTCTTGAGGCTTCAGATAATGTTAATCTGATCTGCCAGCCTTGACAGCTAACTACATTAACTACTTTAATAAACCACTGATGATTAATGATTAATAACCTTAAGATTGCTTTAATTCTGTGTTGTTAGTAAGTGTTTATTAATAGTTACTTTGAAATCAGATTTTTTTTACCAAACTCCAACAAATTGTGTCCAATGTGGAAAATTATAATTTTGATGCAGTAAATCTAAATAATTTCGATCGCCGCTAAAAGGTGATATACAGAAAATTATTTTATACTTTTTTAATTTTAAAATTCTCTTTTAAATGCTGCATAATTAAACTAAATAAATTTGACCAATTTTGATTACATAAATCAAGCATCCCGTTATTGTAAGCTACCTCACTTAGGGTACATTGCAATTCAAACAAGTTTACATACCCGGTATTATTTTTAGACAATATTTTGGTTCTAATAAAACCCTTTTATTTTAGAACGTGTGGGGGACAAGAAACTACTAGTTCACCGGACAATGTGGTTTCACCGGGAATAAACTCAAGATTCCGTTACTATAAAACTCCACTGCGACTGTAGAAATTAAAAATATCCCGTTGGGCCAACGGAAAAAATTCATTTGAGTTACCCTCGCTGTTTTCTGTTGTTGTGAGAAAATAAAAAAGAAAGTACATCAAAGAAAAAATATTTTTACTAAGTGAGGGGCAACTCTTCACAGATATGCTTGGGTAAAAAACATTTCTTTTGATTCCCTTCGTTGAAATTGCTCCGCAACCGTGTTATGACCAAGTCTGAACAAGAATATAACTAAATATTTTTGCTAAATACAACTTAATTTAAGCTGAAAAATTAGCAACTTATTTTTATATTGTAAAACATCAAGATATGTTTCATGTAAAAACATATTATGTAAATATCATGATGGAAAAATTAATAAAAACATGTATTTATTATGGAAGGCCAATTGTGGAAAAATAGAAAATTCAATTAAGGGGCTCATTGAGAAATTGGCGGCAAATATGAAATCTCTAATATTTCCATGTTTTTTCCCATTGTTTCATGTTTTATTTATCCATTTTTCCATATTTCCATTTTTTCATGTCATGATTTTTCCATGTAAAAATACATAAATTGTAAAAAATGTTCCAGCTATTAAGGATATCAGTTTTATTTATTTCAACTTAGAAAATTATAATTTTTAATTATCAGTAAATATGTATGTTGTCAAATTGACAATTAAGATGTTTTAAATTTCTCATAAAAAATTCATGCCAAACAATGCAGAATTATAATTTGCATATCCTTCTTTCCACAATATTTGTATCGGAAAATTTTGCTGTTAATTTCATCAGTCCATTTTTCCATTCAAGTAACTTCATTATAATTTAAAAATGACTGAATTGCATTATGAAAAGAAAAATCTCCTGCATAAAATAAAGATTATAAAGTAGCTCGGAACGCGCTCAAAACTTGATTACGTTATCCATACTCTGATCCACTGCAACAATCATGAGCATGTTCATTAAAAAAAAGATAATTGAAAGTTAATATGTTTATGGCAGTACTAAAATGAAAATGTGAATGAAGCAGTGCTTTACAGGCACATACATCAACAAAGTGAAACAAGTTTGAAGTTGCTGTTAGGGTAGAAAGACAACACGTTCTATGCTTTCAGCAAATTCAGCTCAACGTGTACGGGTTTTGTACTCTGTGTGGGAGCTGCCTATTCACTGTTTGGCAGACGAGCAGCAGTGAAGTGAAATATGTGGAATGGAAGCTTGGCTAGGAAGCACATTATCCTTGCATAGAGAGTGGCATTTTCTGCTTCTCGCCACTTTTCTTCTCGTTGCTATGTAAAAGCTACAGGATGTTGCTTGGGCAAATAGCATTATAAAATAAAGTTGTCTTAGGTTTAAATAAGATTATTTCTGTGCTATCTGAAAGAAATAATTTTATTTTTATTGCAAACCATTAAAGCAAATATAACAAAAAATAAAAATGTACTAGTAAATGCAATTTTTAAATTTTCTGGTGCTAGGTCCAAAAATCTCATCTTTATCAATCTCATTTATTTACCGATATGTAATAGTATAGATTTAATTTTTCCTGTATAAAGATATGAATTCAGATAAAATTTGACTTATCTAACTTGTGCATGATCTTTGAAGGAACAAAATACCTTGGACTAGTGGCTGCATAAATAATGCTGAGACAGGGACGCAGAAGAATAATAGTTAGGTATGTACCATTGTTGTAAATGATGTAAGATGTGATGTAACCAAGGAAAGCTGGTATCAGAGAGATGTTTATTTTTTTTGTCCAGTAGCTAATAATATATGTACAAAAAATCATCCCTTGAGGAAAAAAATATTTTAACATGATATGATGAAACAAAAATAAAATGCTATGCACTTTCCTGCGTCCCTTCCCTTCCACAATTTGATACAAGGTAGGGAAGGCACAATCACAGCATTCCTCAGCTGGTAAAATAAATTATCCATACCTCTGTGCCCTGTGCTTTCTGATACGGAACCGAAGCCGTTGATCTTTTCTCTGTTATTATTCTGTACCCCCTGCGTTGGTTTGAAATATTCAACAGCATCTCGTTATGTGATGCTCACCGCTGCAAGGGATATTTAGTATCGCTTTTCTTTCACAGTGAGAAACAGCAACAACAATAACAACCTCTTTGAAAGTCAAGGGCTACAAGAATTATCAAGCAATTATTTTAATATGGAGGGTGGTTTGGAAAACTTGGAAACCCTGAGTTTGGAGGAATGTTCAAGGTCAGCATATGGAAAACAGCCACAAGAAATCCTTCCTGAAACCGTAAGTTCTGTAGCAAAAACAAACCATAAAAATGTACGAAACGCCCATTTAATATTTACTAAAATAGTATTGTACATTTTTTATTTGAAAGGCTTGGATAGAGATTCTAACGTTATTCAAGAATTCGAAGCCAGATGTATTTAATTTGTGCAATGTTTCACCCTATTTGGAAAGCGTACTCTTGACACGAGTGTTAAAGAAATCAAAACTGGATTTGCTGTTTGGAGAGGTATTGAAATTCAATAATTGAATAATTAATACATGTGTAACTTTGATGCCATAAAATGTTTTTTTTTTTTTTAAACAAAATCATGAATATTGTCGCTTTCAGATTTATCCTCTACTCCTGTCCAAAAAATACATAGATCATGGAGACTTCAATTCCTGTTTGAAAGCGAAGAATCTAAAATGGCACAACCTTTGGAAAAACGGGACCGTCTATCTGATTCGTGGCGATGAGCGCCTTGTTACGGTAATCCCGTCCACCCCAGCGGACGTCGTAGCGTTTGGAGAAGTGATCGAGGAAGAGGAAATGGATTACTCCACGCATCCAAACATTCAAATATTATTTTTCAACCGTGGAGATTCAAATTATTGGAAATCGGTGTCGAAGTTGATGAAAAATTGTTGGAAAAGATACCCATGCTTTAAGATTCTCCAAACAGAAAAAGAAATGCCACGACCATACAGACGCGAGCATGTGCAGCAGATTGACAGTGTAGACTACACGATGTTCCTCAAATGTTTGAAAATCAAAGACCTTTTTGTTCAGGTGGCATTTCTCGGTCAGCCACCTCATAATATTATGGCAAATTCAAGACTTTTAAAGGGTGGAACCACTGGACCAGACAAAAAAAATATTCTTTCATACCGCACGGATTTCCTCGAGTCTGAAGACAATTTCCTTAAGCTGGTTGGTAACCAAATTGACGATTTAACCATCGACCCTCCACCGGATGGAATTCCCGAGCAAATTTTATTATTTAATCACTCCTTCGAAAAACTGAAAACTATTGCTTTGCGAATGGCTCCTCTAGAACTGCAGCAGTTTTGCGAGGCATTGCCAGATTTGTCTGAAAGAAATGATTTAAATTTTGAAAAACTTTGGCTTCCATACCATCCATTGTTTCATCACGCTACGTATATTCGACTCTGCAATAAATTCAGTAGTGTCTCAAAGCTAACGATTTCCACACTTATTGACGCACACCTTGTAGAGGATCAAGACGAGCTTCAGGATGATGCTGAATTGGAGGAGGGGCTGAGAAACGAGACCATCGTTGAGGTCAAGTTTTTCATCTATTCCGGAGATTGGATTCCTCATATTAACTACATTCAAACATTTTTGCCTCGACTGGTTAATGTGGAAGAAATCACTGTTCACTTTGTGGCTCTAGATGAGACAGAATTGAATGATTTTGTGACGGGAAAGGAAAATGCTTTCTGGGATTACCTCCCAAATGGCAAAGTGGTCAATTTTACAAATTTGCCTATGTACCCGCGCAATCCGAAATATGAAGGTGTTAAATATGAATTAGTTGATCGTAATGGTGGTGAATTTAATACAAGAATGACAAGATATTCCGATATTTATTATTAATCGTGATCATGATCATTTGTGCTTTCTCAACCATTTTGTTAAACCTTGAGTAATGAAAACTGATTGATAGTGGTGAATTGTCACATCAGTAAAATGCAAATTAAAATTTGTACGTTTACAAATTGTAATGTAATGGATTTCAAATTCCTAAAGTTAGTTAAATATTTCGTTTGTTTTATATGAGTCTGCATGAATAGAAAATACTTTCAGTACTGTACAATTTTACCATGAAATAAATTAAAATATTTAATATTTAAATTAAATAAATACATTATTTTGACTAAATGAAGTTGTTCAATGTGAATATTGTAACATATAATTTTTTAGTAATTTTTAATATAAACAATAAAAAATTTCTTAGACGTTAAATAACAATAAGCGCTGAATTATATTGGGCTGAAATTACAAAAATTGTATTTATAAAATGAATAAATTGAATTCGCTAGCTTACCTCAACTACGAAACTAAACGTTGTATTCGTCTGCATTATTATGGAGTAGAGATTCATTGTTTCATCTTCAACTGCATAAAATTCATCCTATGCGAGTTGTTTATTAAACAAAGGGATAACACTTGCAAGAAAATATATTTTTATGCGCATAAAAAGCTGATTATTACATAATACGGTGTTCAGTTACACTGTTACTTAGGTGCAAATAATGTACACAAAAAGTTTCTCCATGTATTAGAAACGTATAAAAGACGTAAAAATCTCAGTTGCACAAGCATCAATTAAATTGAACAAGGTTGGGGAAAATATGAGTCGCCAACATCGGTGGAAATACGGCCACACTTTTTGTTACTTTTTTATTACTGTATTGTGTTTAGCAATTCGAATTCGCAAAAAGAAATGGACTTGCAAACAACGGAATACAAGATTTTAATTCAATTCCGGGACCTTGTGCTATACCAATTTTTGGCAATTTGTTCGACTTTGCTTGGCCTGGATTATGTGTTTTTATAACTGTTTACAATCTATCTAAAAATGGGTTTTTATTTTGGCGATCAAATCACATTTTCCATTATGTTATGAAAATCACTTTTTGCAAAAATCTTTTCAAGGAATCGATTAGAGCTTTTAACAAGTACGGAAGTATTCTCAAAGCCACGATTTCCTACAAAGACTTTTGCGTCATATCAGATCCCGTACGGATTCAGGTTTCAGTATTCCGGTTTTTGTTCTAAAAATGTGTACCAGAACACCAGAAGGTGTATAGTAATTTTATTTCTGTAAACATTCAGCAGGGTGGAAAGTGGTGAATATTGATAAATTGATATTTTTATGAAATCAGCAATCCTGAATTCACTTGTGTACCAATTTTGGGCTTAATTGGGGCAAATTTATTTCTTAGTCGTTCCGAGGGGTGACATTGTCAAACCCCCTGACTGATTTGTGCTGTGCACACATTAAGAGTACGAAATTAAAATTATTTTGAAAAAAAAAAGTTTCCGAAGCAATGGCTTGGACTAGTAGGTGCTCCATCAATAATGTTGAGACAGGGCCGCTAAAGCTTAAAATTAGATACCACAAGTGTAATTGTAGTAAATGATGTAGTAAAGCACGAAACAGAAAAAGCTATCCACTTTCCTGTGTTGCGTCACTTCCCTTCCACAACTTGAAACAGGGTAGCCAAAATCACAGCAATCCTCAGCTTGTAAATGTAATATTTTCATTAGTATAAACATTTTCCATTCCCTGCCGTGCATTTTAATACTGAACCGAAGCGGTTGATTTTTCCTCTGTTTTACAACTGTACCCCTGCTCAGCTGAGTTGGTTAGAAATATTCAAGAGCTTCTTGATGTGCTCAACGCTGCAAATTATATTCAGGCTCACTTTTCTTTCAGAGTGAAAAACAACAATAACAACCTCTTTGAAGGGCTACACAAAAATCATCAAGCTATTTTAATTTTAATATGGAGGGTGATTCTGAAAACTTGGAAGGCTTAAATTTGGAGAAATCCTTAATAGGATCAATTCCAGGCAGTGACATGACACCCGGAAAACAGCCACAAGAAATTCTCCCTGAAACCGTAAGTTTTCTACCATATTTTAAACACAAAACAATAACATTGTAGAAAATTGAAACCAAAAGCTCATTTAATACTTTAGTAGTTACAAAAATATAATTGTAAAACTTTTTATTTAAAAGGCTTGGATAGAGATTCTATCATTCTTCAAGAATTCGAAGCCCGATGTATTTAATTTGTGCAGTGTCTCACCGTATTTGGAATGGGTCCTCTTGACACGAGTGCTGAAAAAATCAAAATTCGATTTGCTCTTTGGAGAGGTACTGAATAACTGAAATAAACAAACATAGGTGATTATGGTGCCATAAAATATTATAACAAAATCTTGCTTAATGATGCTTCCAGATTTATCCTCTGCTTCTGTCAAAGAAATACATTGACCATGGAGACTTCAATTCCTGTCTGAAAGCCAAGAATTTGAAATGGCACAATTTTTGGAAAAACGGTACTGTAAATTTGATTTGTGGCCATATCACGGTAGTCCCGTCCACATCAGCCGACGTCATAGCCTTGCGAGAAGTCATAGAGGAAGAGGAAATGGATAACGCATGGCATAACATGCGCATAGTATTTTACAGCCGTGGAGATGCGAATTATTGGAAATCGGTGTCGAAGTTTATGGAAAATTGTTCGAAAAGGTACCCATGCTATCAGATTGTTTTAACGGAAAAAGAAATGCCAACACCTTACAGACGGGAGCATGTGCAGCAAATTGACAGCGTGGACTACACGATGTTCCTGGAAAGCTTGAAAATGAATGATCTTTTGGTTCACGTTGCATATCTCGGCCAAAAACCGCAGAAAATAATGTCAAGTTCCAGATATTTAAAAAACGGAACCACCGGACCAGATGGACAAAATATTCTGTCATACCGCACAGATTTCCTGTTCTCTGAGGACAATTTCCTGCAAGTGGTTCGCAAAGAAATTGACGAGTTAATAATCGACCCACCACCAGATGGAATTCCCGAGCATATTGTATTATTTAATCAATCCTTCGAAAAACTGAAGACTATTACTTTGCGATTGCGAATGACTCCTCTAGAACTGCAAGCGTTTTGCAACGCATTACCGGATTTGTCTGATAGAAATGATTTAAATGTTGACAAGCTTTGGCTTCTCTACCATCCATCGTTTGATCACGGGACGTATATTCGACTCTGCAATAAATTCAGCAGTGCCTCGAAGCTAACGATTTCCACACACATTGACCCAAACGTTGTACAGGATCAAGATGTGCCTCAGGGTAATGCTGAAATGGAGGGATTGAGAAACGAGACAATCGTTGAGGTAAAATTTTTTATATATTCTGGGGATTGGGTTCCTCATATTAACCACATTCAAACTTTTCTGCTTAGGCTGGTTAATGTGAAAGAAATCACTGTTCACTTTGTGGCTCTAGATGGGGCAGAATTGATTGATTTTGTGACTGGAAAAGAAAATGATTTCTGGGATTACCTCCCAAATGGCAAAGTGGTAAATTTTACAAATTTGCCCATGTATCCGCGCAATCCGAAATATGAGGGTCTCAAATATGAATTGGTTGATCGTAATGGTGGTGAATTTAATACAATAATGACAAGATATTCAGATATTTATTATTGATCTTGATTATGGTCATTTCTGCTTTTCTCAATCATTTTTTAAAACCTAAGCAATAATGTAAACTGATTTACAGTGGTAAATTGTCACATCGCTAAATTAAATTTATAATACGTTTACACTTGTAATATATTTGAATTGCTAATGTAAGGTAAAAATTTGAGTCTCGATGAATAGGAAATAATTTCAGTAGGAAATAATTTTATTATGAACTAAGTTAAAATATTAAATAAATTAAATAAATAAATAATTTTGACTAAATGAAGTTGTTGAATGTGAATATTGTAACAAATATTAAAATAAAATAAACAAAAAAATTCTTTGGCGTTAAATAGCAATAAGGGTTGGATTATATTGGGCTGAAATTACAAAAATTATATTCATAAAATGAGTAAACTGCTTTACATTCGCTAGGTTACCTCAGTTACAAAATTATTCGGTGTATCTTTATTAATGAAAAGTTTTCATTGTCGACTATACCATATCATTGCAACCAGTTAAAAAAACAAGTTGCTCGTTCCTTTTGTAAGAACTAAAATATTAATGTATTAAATTGCAACAGGGTGAAATTTTTCTGTGTGATAATTGCATTCAGGAATCGTAATCTTTCGCAATTTTGTGTGCATTATTGTTTCATATTCAACTGCGTAAAATTTATCCTATGCAACTTATGTAATAGACAATGGGCTAACTAACACTTCCTAACAAATAAATTTTTATGTGCATAAAAACCTGCTTAATACATAATACCGTGTTTAATTACCCTGCTACGTAGGTTCAAAATAATGTACACAAAAAGTTTTTCCATGTACATATTAGAGACGTATAAAAGACAAAAATCTCAGTTGCACAAGCATCAATTAAATTGAGCAAGGTTGGGGGAAAATATGAGTCGGTAACATCGGTAGAGTTTCCGTTTCCTCTACACTTTTTGTTACTTTTCATTACTGTATTGTGTTTAACTGTTTAACGATTCGAATTTGCAGAAACAAATGGACTCGCACTCGTGCAAGCAACGAAATACGAGACTTTGATGATTCAATTCCGGGACCTCGTGCTATACCAATTTTTGGCAATTTGTTCGACTTTGCTTGGCCTGGATTATGTGTTTTTATAACTGTTTACAATCTATCTAAAAATGGGGTTTTATTTTGGCGATCAAATCACATTTTCCATTATGCTATTAAAAACCACGTTTTGTAAAGATCTTTCAAGGAATCGACTAAAGAGTTTTTATCAAGTACGGAAGTATACTCAAAGGCACGATTTTCTACAAAGACTTTTGCGTCATATCAGATCCCGTACGCAAGACGCAAGATAAGATATATTAACACTCCAGTTCCTACAAAATTGATGGACAACTCGTTTTAACTGGTTGCAATAATATATGTAGTCGATAGTGAAAACTTGGGCTGGCCTGAGTAAATTACTAGTATATTTTTCCTTTCTCACAGCAACACAAAAGAGCGAGGGTAACTCAAATCAACGTTTGTAGTTTTGCAGTGCAGTGGAATTTTACAATGACAGGATCTTGTGTTTATTCCTGTATGAATATTATAGCTTAATATAATAAAAGTGTATCATTTTGGGTCAATTTTAGGAAGCATTTATGTAGCATTTAAAAGATAATTCTAAAATTTTGAAAAAGTAAACAGTAAATTTTAAAAACACTTTTAGCGGATTGCAAATATAAAATTAGCCAAATTTTCTGCATCAAAATTATTATTTTTCCTCATTGGACACAGTTTGCTTGGAATATGTGTTAGCTAATAACTAATATATAAAGTTTTTGCTTTTGGGTTGTGCTGATTATTATGATGGATGGGTGAAATTATATTTTTTTTCAATTTTTTTACATAGGTGATGTGATGTGACGTGAGTCACGTCACGTGACATGAAAAAAAGTTCGATGACATAAATAAACTGGTTGACTTTTATCATTTTATCAAAGCAGCAGCTTTCTGTACCCTTCATGTTGTAGTAAACTTTCTCCATGTACTCTGACTGAAATAAAGTGGCTCATCTTAAAACGAAAAGGAAATCCATACATTTACATAGGTAAAAGTTAGTACCTAGGTAGTCCATGGTTTATGCATTCTGAATGAAAGTAGCCAGCAGCCTGTTTTGATGGGAAAAGCAGTTGGAGAAAGCAGCTGACAGCTAGTAGCAAGTAAACATTTTAGCAAGTGACTTTTGTTTTTATATCCAGTTTGCTTTTGGAGATGAAAAATTCAGGCCAGAATAGAAATATTAAATTTCTTTAATTTTAATCTAACTGAAAATATTAACTCGTTTAAATATGAAATAAAAGTGAGAGAAAGCAGCTCAGTGTGCATATACATACTTAAAATTGATTTGATTGAGAATAATCTCAAGGCTTCACTGTACATAAACCGTCCAGACAACAGGTACGTTAGTAAAAATGTCGTTAATTAAGTTCTTTAATAGAAAAAAACCTTTAACCGGGCAAATTTCGACCGAACTTGAAACCACTACTACCAAGACGCAATATGCGCCAGTGTCTCCATCATCACCAATAGAGATTGGACCCGTCTCTTGTATCATGCAGCTTCCAGATACGGTTAAAATAAACTAAATAAAAAATATATTTTCATGCTTGATTAAAAGCCACATTTTAATTTTTTATTTCCTCGGTTTGATTTCGATTCCTTAATTTTTTTTTATTTCAACTTTTAATGTTTTCTTCTTGAAAAGGTGATGCATCACATGCTAAGATTTGTGACGTCCGCCGACGTGAAGGCTGCCCGACTTGTCAACCAGTACTGGAGACAGGCGACGACAACCCTATTACGAAGGTCGTCGAAGCAGATCAGACTGGACCAGTCGGTTTTCGATTGTATCACTGAAATGGGCGATGGACAGTTCCCAGTTTACCGGTTGGAAGTCCAGCTCTATGCTGACCCCGAGAAAGCAAAAGTCTGCTTTCCTTATTTTTCTGGAATATGTGCCTGGGTCAAGGAGCTGACCTTGAAGATGGATATGGATATGAATTACTACAATGATAAGACCCACGATGATAAGATCTGGGTGGCCACGGGCACGTTTCCAAGAGATTGTATTTACCAGGATTTGTCCCACTTGAATCTGCAACTCTCTGAAAAGACTCCTCGCAACCACAACCTAGAATTTTGGAAAGAATTCGCCGATTTTGTTCAGGACATCTTGAAAAACTCACAGAATCTCCAGGAGATCAACGTCACGTATTTGAATTACAATCGTTTTCCACTTCCACTTTGTACATTGATGGAAGATCTATTCCCAAACTCAAACTCTGTTGGAATTTCCAAAGTCAGATCGATCGATTTCCAAGAGGTGTCCTTGGAAAAAATCGATTTGGCCAAGTGGTCGAATTTGACCTTCAAACTAAGAAAGTTGGAGATAGGTTTGTCCTTCTCTAGTGACCACAACGCCCTACTAGGAAAATTCTTGGAAACCCAGACTGGAACACTGAAGGCGTTAACGTTGAATTTGAGCCGCTACAATTCTATACGGTCAACGGCCACATTTACCTTTCCCAGAATGGAAAAACTCGAACAGCTCAGATTTACCAGTACAAAGGCTAAATTTACCCCGGTAACATTTCCCGGTATTGATTTCGCCAGACTGTTCCCATGTCTGAAGAAACTGGACCTGTATAGCGATGGCGTCGAGTGGAGGGATTTCCTTAGAAATAATCTACTAAAGCCGACAAACACCATGGAGGAACTGGAAATCCCCGCGCACAACCTTTTAACAGCGCTTGTGTATGAGAACATGCCGAATTTGGAGGTTCTGAGTCTTATTGGTCATGATTCTGATTGTCCATTTGACTACTTGATCACGGGTCTCGAGTTGGAGGTCTGCAAAACGTTCAAGGGTGTCTTGACAGAGTCGTGGATTCGGAAACTCAAGACTGTCAAAGGGCGGTCTATGGCTCGTCTTCAAAGTAATTAATCATTTATAGTTTTTTAATTAAAATTCACAATTAACCGTTTTTACTCTTAGCTTTTCTTATGTAATATTTTCGCCGTTTCAATTAATTATGAAAAAATATTTAGAGCTGAAGACCCTCAAACTGTCAAACAACGGTTCCGATCTCACTTGCTTCTCACAGTTATCTTTTCACGTGTTCGAACAAATGCGCTCTCTTAAATGTCTGGATTTGAATGGATGGGCTGACAAACAGAGAATAGGCACAAATTACAAGCCAGAGGTTAATTAAATTTATTCATATTAATTATCTTCATGTTAAATGATATTAAGAAAAAATAACAGCCTTGATTCATAATTTATTGCTAAAACGTACTTATTTTTTATTTTTTATTTCCCTCCAGAAGGAATTACTGGCGGACCTACTACGAGCAAAATTTGTTGTTTTATAACTCTTTCGCCGAGTTCACGATGGTCGTAGTTGTGGAGTCGCTCCGTTTGCTGTATGATTTTATTGAGAATGTTTTTGGTGAGTTAAATAAATAATTGATCACCCTTAATCATTAATTAACTTAACGTTGATTTTGTTCATTTAATTTTTTGTTTGAACGCTTCTTCTTTGGAGGTGGTGGTGGTTCCGATTCCGTTGGAGAGAGTCCAAGAGTCGCTCTGAGAGATATCAGGTGGAAGCTGAACATGAATTCTTCCAAGTCGTCTTACTCCAGTGTGTCGAATGCAGCAGCAAAAATCAAGCGCCCACGACGCCAACGCAAACGCAGTCCACAAACTCTAGCTGGAGAATTATCGGTGGAGGTGATCATGATCATGATGGAGGTGAAGGCAGCAAAATGAAAATTGGAGGTGGTTCTGGTGCAAGCACTTCAACATCGACTCCAACTTCCAACTACCTCAATTTACGAGGGGTCACCAACGCCTAGATTTCGAATTGTGGGAAGCCCGAAATCGTTTTTTAAACTAATTTAAAATATCAGTTAAAATTAATTTGTTATTTTATTGCCATTGATAATTGGTTCAATATAGTTGTAATGTGTCACTTCTCTGGTGTTGGAGGTGTCAATCACGAAAATGTTGTGGGAGATTCGCAATTTGTCGAATAAAGTACAAATGGTTATCTTCGTGATGTAAAAACAGTGAAATTAAGTTTTTTAAATGTACAAAATTTAAACATATAATGAAAACCTTTAATTGTTTATTAATAAAACCTTTTTAATAATTAAAACATTTCTCTACATTTAAAAAGTAGTTGTAAATACATAGATTAAGATGACACAAAGGCGTAAGTAAAGTAAATAAGTTGACACTGCACATCTTGAAGCTATATACGCTCGAACTGATATCTAGAAACAACAGAATTACACAGAACTTTGAATACTGGAACAAGCAATTTCATTGATTGTTAATAATTGCCTTAATTTAATTAGCCATAGATCACATTGTAAATAATTGCTTGTATTCTTAACTTACCATCTTTGTGAAAAACGCGAACCATTGGAGAAAGTAGAGGTAGATAAGAACGAGGTGGGTTGAGCTCCAGTTCCAGTTTCCGGCCCATAATCATCAAGATGAGTTGATGGGCGAGAAATCCGCGGTAGATCTGGAAGGCAATATCAATTAATTTCATTAATTATTTATTATGCTTACAAAAAACTGAAAATGTCGGAAATTAAAAAAAAAGAGATCGCCAATTTAATCACTGATTTCATTGTGGCTAAATAAATGTTTACCACTGACCTGTGACATTAAAACCCCAAAGCAACACTAAGATAGGCGATGATGAGAACCACGGATACAAAATTAAGTGTATTTTCGGTGCCGATTCTGTTCCAGATATAGTAGATAATGAAAATCATTTCAAAATCCGGCAGGGGAACAGAATAATCCTTTAACTGATATACCACCACTCCAGGTAAATAGTTGCGGGGACGAATAAAAATATTTAAGATCATGACCACGATCATCGAAATTTCAGAGAAATCCATTAGGAAAAATTAACTGAAATTCAGTTACTGAATTATAACGCTTTTTAACTAGATTTTCGAAAAAAAACAAGAAAAGGCAAGCGAAGCGAAACAATTTGATTTCAAATTTCTTTACAACACGGATGGACTGTGACTGTGTAATTTGGTTTTACTTGCAAGCGCTCAGCTGAGGCTAACTTCGAATCCTTCGGCTAGTTCAACTAGTTCGTTCAATAGACAGTGCAGTGGACTCTGTCTATAATGGTTAATGGTTATACCCAAAGTCCCCAAAATCGGCGAAAATTTGCATAAATGCTAACAAGTGTGCTAGTTATCCTAGTTGAACCCCAAATAATGTTGTTGAATCAACAATGTTGATCAACCAGAGAATTTTCCGGTCTCAACCCAACTGTTCCGATAACCCAAAGCTTGGATTGTTTAAGGGAGTGGCGTTCCATGTGGAGAAGGGAGATTTGCTGGTTCGCGATGTGGAGTTTCCGAGGATGTGAAATGCTGCTTCCAGGAGGTTACTGCGGATGGGTTTGGAAAAGTTCGGATTGAAAATAAATGCAAGAAAATTGAAAATGATAACCACGCGACTGCAATGAAACTGCCCACTGAAACCATTTTAGTCACTTGCAAAAATTCCAATGGAGAAATTTACTACAAGGATGTTTTCCAACTGTTACACGAGAAGCCGGAAGTTGACAGAGATGGGCAAGATAAATTATCTAAGATAAGAAGATAAAAGATACAGATAAGATATATCTTTATCTTGCATCTTTTTCTGACTGATTTGAAAATTTATCTTTATCTTTATCTTTATCTTGATTAGGCGGGCAGTTTATCTTTTATCTTTATCTTGTAAACGCGAGAAATTTATCTTTATCTTTATCTTGTGAAATGTTTGCTAACCTGGATGAAATATTAAAAAAAATTCTTTGTCTACTGTACAAAATAGAAAAATTCAGCCGCCTATGTTACTTTTCTAAAAATTTCCTTCAAGAGTCCAGTATTTACCAGTCGAAGCAACGAACTCTGCAGAATCGGGCGCTAAAACCTCTGAGAAAACGTCAGGCCTTTTTGAGACATATTGAGTCAATATTAGTGACCATTTCATCCTTTCCCATTTAAGTGAATGAATGGTTGCTAAGAACGTTACTAACATTAGTGTTAATAACTTATTTTATCGGATCAGAAAATAATGTTTGTGTTTTATTACGAGCACATTTGTATGATTTGTGAGAATTAATATTAGAATTTAAGTATTAAATTTTTTTATTTTTTATTCTACAACTTATCTTGTTAAATTTGAAAAATTTATCTTTATCTGATATCTTATCTTGCTGGATTTAAAATTTTTATCTTTATGTGATATCTTATCTTGTAGAATTTCAAAATTTATCTTTATCTTCTCTTGAGCCGAAGCTTATCTTTATCTTTTATTTGTATCTTGTCAAAGCGAAAAATTTATCTTCATCTTTATTTTTATCTGATTAAAGCCTGTATCTTGCCCATCTCTGGAAGTTGAGAAGCGGATCAAAAGCTGGGAGAAAAGAGAACTGCTAAAAATGAATGTAGATGGAAGGTTGAGTGTGATAATCAGGGTGTGCAAGATGTAAATACACGTTATGTAAATACATCATGTAAAAAGCATGTTAATACATTTTTACATGTCCAGGAATTTCG
>VYYJ01002522.1:0-20948 GCA_021029165.1 Cyphoderus albinus | reverse complement strand
TCAGAGTCATAACGCCACCGTGGGATCTACCAACACATCCACCTCAACCACAACGCCTTCCACTTCCGGGTCAAATGCCACCGCAGAAATGCCTTCCGAAAAGTACCTGAAGCGAATCGGCTACAACCGCCGGCTACACATTTGCCCCTATTGCAAAACCCCAGCTAAAATTAACAACCGCTTCAGACACCTTCGAAAACACTGCCAATTGACCCCGGCGCAGCTGCGCTTCGAGGAAAGCAAGAAAGGTTCAGTGGAACACTGGCCCAAGGCGACCTTAGCGGATTACGAGAATTTCTACAAGGGCAAGAAGATTTCTGTTGTTGAGATAGATAACCCTTCCTCAAGCGTCACAACAACCGCTAGGGCTGAGATTGAGAAAAAGCGGGTTTCAGGCGGTTCAGCAGTCAAAATGAATCAAGGTCAAGGGTCAGTGAGACCTGAAAATGAAATAAAAAATACAGGTGGCGAATTAACGGCGGTGGATGTACCGCCGCCGCCCTCGGTGGTGGAGGTACCGGCTCCTAGAGGTACGGGTGGACCAAAACGTTCAGTGAAAACTGAAATGAAAAATGCACGTAGAGAATTAACTGATGTACCGGAAAGTAAGACTAGGGGTCGATCAAAGGGGACTTTGAAGATATATATGTGTTCATATTGTGGAAAGAAAATGTACCGCCTCGCTATTAAGGAGCACGAGAAGAAATGTCGGAATAAGGAGAGTGACAGCGTGGACATCGATGACGAAGAAGACAAGATGAAACCGGCGACAACAGTAAAAAGGTCAAGGTCAACCTCCAGAAATTCCGTGGCTGCGTCTGCGTCGCCGGCTGATAAAATTGGCCAGTGTGACATCTGCTTGAGGTCCATGTTGGTGCGAAGTATTCCGAGGCATAAGCGGGAGGCGTGTAAGGGTAAAGATGATGATGATTCTTCGGTTTCAACTTCGAAGGTCAAAGATCAAGATCGACCTCAACGCCCACGCCGCACTGAGGAGGACTTTGAGAACGAAGATGATGATGCGGCGGCAATGGAGTCCACCAGCGCCAATAGACCATTTGACCCGGCTTCGAGAGCTTGTAGCTATGAAGACTGCAAATTCGTACCAGAGACTCATCAAGATTATGAGAGTCATCTTCTCGTGCACCCGTTGGACATTACAATTTGCAAGGAGTAATGTATAGTAAGTATGTCCCAAGATTTTCATCCACGAGGGAAATCTCCAGAAGCATCTTCAAATGCACACTGCCTTCAACGCCAGGGATTTGGAACTGCACCTTTAATTTAGTTGATGGATTGAACCCAAATTATTATTATTCGCTGTTTGCTGAATATTTACCTACAATTAAGCTAAATTTAGAAATTGTATTTTATTCTTGGCAAGTTGTTCTTTTGCCTTCAATGCACTTTACTTTAATGTAATTTAATTTATTAACGTCGCTTCATCACCAGTAATAACTGGTCATTAATTAATTTTGAAATGTTTTTTGGTTAAATTGGCAACTTTCAAATGAATTTATTTTATTGTACCATTAACTTCTAATGAATTTCACTTTAAATTAGATATAAAAATTAGGAATTTATTATTTTCTGTAACAGCAGTTCGAAAACTTTCTAAATCATCGTATCGTATTGTATTGTAATAATAAAAATGAATTAATGTAGTGCAGTGCAATAAAAACATTTTCTATTATGATTATGACTAGAATTAAATGAAGTCAACTTTCAATTGAGTTTCCCGACTGCATTTTCATGAGCTTTCCATTTCTATACAACACCGAACAAAGACTTGGCAAAAACAAGAATTTCGCAAAAATGACTCTCTTTGAGCTTCAGCTAGAGCCCTAGAGCATCGAGTCAAGCGGCAAGCTACACACTTAAAATCTCATCTGCGAGAGAAAATTTTCTTAGCCAGGAAGTCTGAGACCAGCACCAGACACCAGATCAATGAAAATGAAAATGAAACCGAGTCAGTAAATAGTAAAATTAAAATAAAAGCATTGACAAACAAAAACTAGCGCGACATTGATATACTGGAGCTGGAAACAATAATGAAGGATTCTTGTTTACTGTGTAACTCCCCTGTGCCGTTGTCACCGCCAACCTCCGGGTCCAGGTCAAGGATTTCGAATCAGCTTCGTGTCGTCTTCCTGCTGCGTCATGTGTTTGAGGTTCCCAGGGAAAGTTTGGAGGTCCACCTGGCAACTCATGGACATCCATCCGAGTGGATTGACCTTTGTGACATGTGTCAAGATACGGTGAGGAAAGCTCACCGAATTTACCAGGAGTTTCTCAAGATTTCAAGGATTTTGAGGTCTGTCAAAATCGACATCATAGAGGTGACCAGAAGGAGTTTCCAAAATGTTTCCGGAGGGGGAGGAGGAAGCGAAAGCAATCAAGATCAAGATCAAGATGAAGATGATGTTAGTAATGTTAATGTGAGGATCACTTCAAGGAAAATCAGACAGTTTGTGAATAGCTGTACGTTATAATAAAAGCTGTTGATTTTATTTTTACTTTTTTAAGCTAATTTTCAAAATGTCACTCACAGCTTTGTGTAATTGTAGATGATTATGGCCACTACATCAACACCTTCACTGTTACTACAGAACAGTTTAAGGAAACGGGGTCAAAAAAGGTCATTTCCGAGCCGAAATTCAAAGTGGAGCCAAATGATGTGGATTTTGAAGAATTTGCAAATTCAAAAGTTGACCTCATCTTCAAAAGTGGTGGTGACGAGAATTTTGAAGATGAGGTCAGACGCAATCGTGAAATTGTCAATTCAGATTCTGGTGACGGTGACGCCCATTATTCAGCAATAGAAGACACTGGTGAAAGCGACGCCAGCGACGGGTCAGACTCAGACGACGATTCTACATATTCTGAAGAGTGTCGCAGAAGATCCACATCCTCCAAATCTAGAACTAGAATTTTCAAGGGGCGAAGGCCATACAACAAGAGCGCAGCGTCAGCCATAGGTCGGCAAAGAGCGAAGGAATACGAAATGAAAAGAAACGCCAGAAAACTCATCCGGGACGCCAACACTTTATACCTGCCCTGTCCATTCTGCCAGGAGAAGGCAAAGGACTACAGTGACGAAGGCGAGAAAACGCTGTGCGACCATCTTGAAGAATGCCAGTATCTTCTAAAGGTGACCTCTGCCCCTGAACCAAAGTTGAAGTGTCCAATCTGCACAACTTTTCAATCCTCCTATGAAGAACAAGAGATGAACGCCAAGGCAAGATTCGTGGAGCACCTGAGATTTTGTAAAGGCTTACTTCCGGAGGGTCGTCGGTCGTCGTCGTCTTCATCCGGTTCACGATTTTGACGTGATACCCCTGGAAAAACGGATTTTTGTGTGCAATGTGTGTCCAAAGAAAGTTTACATGGTGCACTATGAATTTATCAGGCATATTGTGTATCATCAGAGTGAGTCATTTAATATTAATATCAAAATAATTTTTAGAAAACAAAACTTTGTAGTAATATTTAATTGACACTTTACAAATATTTAATCATATATTATTTTCAGGAAATACTTTTCAATGCACGAAATGCGAGATATTGTTCGAAACGTCGTTGGCAGTTGAAAATCACTGGCAGCTGGAACACGATGTCGATAATGATGATCCCAAGTTGATACAGGAGCGTGTGATTTTACCCGCGGGCCGTGGCGGATTGGTGCTGGTGGTGTTCCCTGTGTAACACCGAACCGTTTCCCACAGACGATGCTCGAGACAACCATTTAAAACCTAGTGACTTGGTCCTAGTCACTCAGAGGAGGAATTTTCAGGGGCACAGAAAACCCCGACTCTGGGTTGTTCCTGGTGTTCAAAACAATTTTCCTCCAGACTGGAACTCTGACTTCACTGGAACACTTTCCACTTCCGGGAGCACAACTCTTTCAAATGTTGAATGTGATCATGTCGATTATAAAAATCAAAATGAATTTCAAGCCAGCTCAACTTCCTGGCGAGAGTAGCTCGCATCAAGACACATTTTGCTGAACCACCAGAAGACTGCAAAAAATTCGCAAACCTGGGAATTCTGCAACAAAGCATTTAGAACCACGTTGATGCTGAAAAGGCATATCAGAGTGGAAATCACAAGTGCATGGAGACTTCCGAAATTCTCCACATCTGCGGTCAATCATTCCGCTGCGTTGTACTGCTACAGGGTATACCTCAACACGCACGTGTGACACACCCACGAGAAGACTTTCCAATGTGTGCGAAGTCTGTGGCCCGGATTTTGTTCTTGTTCCACAGTTCATCTCACAGATCACAAAGTCAGCAAACACGGTCTGGAGTCATCTCAGCAATTTCCTGTACGTTCCAGGGATGCGAGTCATCCGACAAAAGTTGAAGAGACAACTTTATTTGCATAAAAAATCCCACAGTTCCGAAATCACTCTCAAAGAGTGTTATCAATGCGGTAAAACCTTTAAATCCGAGACACCTTAAAACCCACAAAAATCGGGAATCCAAGCCCTACCAGTGTGACAGCTGCCACAAGAGATGTGCTGGATTATCTCAATCAACATGTGAAGAATCATTGTCCGAATAACTGTGCAAATAATGATTAACTAATTAGCATTTATAATTATGTAATAGTAATTTAATTGCTATTTTATGATAAATACAATACAATACAATTTAAAAAATTGAATGAAAATGTTGGATGTTTTTATCTTTGTTGTATTTGGAAAATATCGCGTATTTGCACCAGTTCGAAAAATTCCACTTCCAACGAGAACCCATGACTTGTATGGTGTTTAGGGTCAGAATGTCAAAGGTTTTTCCAGTTTTTGTTGGCCGTGATAACAATTCATTACACTCACAGTGGAATGTTCCAGGAAGCTGCTCACATTTTTCGGAATTCTTTTGCATGCTCGATGTTCTTTGTTTTTTATCACACTTATCCCCATTGTAGTTTGCGCGAAGCTTTTTCTCATTTCTCTCATTGTATGTTGTTGCAACGTTGCGACTGTTGCGAGAGGAAGATGTTTGTTTATACTTGTCCGTCCAGAAGGCGGAAAATTATCATATAAAAACTTGGATCCAAAATTGGCTTCTCGAACTCACAACTCAATTAGTTGCAGAGCAATTTAGAGCCCGGTATTCGATGCACTGGTTTTGGAGTTGCCAGCACATTAATAAGTATTTTTACTGATTACATTTTTAACACGGTTAAATTATTGAGAAAAGCCTAGCTTAGTTGATGTATTCCGTTGTGCTCAGTGCTACAAGTTTAGTTTATGTTCAACTTTGCCCTTGAGTTCGACAGTACAGTTCGAGAAGCAGTGAAGGAGCCTTACCCTTGCCTTGGATCATTTTAGTTAGAGAACAGTAATTTTACTGTTAGTGGAGGGACGAACAGTAACAAGAATGGATGGGAGAGATGAAACAGAGCAGATAGTGTCGGTGAGTTAAATTATCACAGATTACTACTTATTTACGATGTTTAATTACGTAATCGTTAACCATCTAAGGTATGTTATTAATCAATTGTTCTTAAAATATGTACAAGGCAACAATGAGAGGTTTCCTTCCTGGAGACAATATTGTCGTTCAATTTACAGCTCCGAACAGTTATGAAAATTTAAGAAGGAAGGTTAAAGAAACTTTTACTGGCTTTCGGTTAGGGGGGAGGGTCATCAAGCTGCACGACTCCCAATTGATAATAGCTTATCAAAATGGCGAAGGTAAAAGTAATACATTATAATAATTGGCAAGCATTTGCAAGTTTTTAAAAAGTTTATTTTTGCTAGCAGAGCATCCGATCACAATTCTTAATGACGAGGGATGGACGATTATCAAACGAAATAAATCAATTATCCCTTTGTGGGTAAGCCCTGGCCGATTAGAAGGCCCGGCATCTAGAGTAAGCAACAACATATTTAATTGAGACTATTACGGACTTTAGTTAGTAGCTGTTAGTTCAACGTTAACAGTGTAATGCTAAAGTGTATGGCATAACCTTTTTCAGAACACGAGAAAAAGAAAATTATCGAGAAATGAGCAGAGCGCTTCTACAGATCACACAGAAAAGCCTGTCGACGCCCCATCAGCAACACACAGTTCCTCCACTGGTAGTACTTCGCATTCCCGTCCGCCGCCTCGTCGCACAGATCAACAAGCGTCAATGTCGAGGTCCCAGAAGACCACTCCTGCTTCCACTACATCAGACGTTTTCACTTCCACCTCGCGTCAACAACAGGCTCGCGTCACTACTTCGTCTCCCCAAATACCTGGATTGTATTTAAATTTCTCCACAATCGGAATGCAACCCCCCGCAAGATCTGCGATTTCGCAACCCAATATTCCTTCCAGTTTGTGTACCAGTCGGCGCCACTCAGCTCCTGCGTTAGATTTTAATTTTGGCTCTGCTGCAATCTTACAAAATGCTCCCCATTCACAAATAAATCCAACCGATAATTTTTTACTCCGACCTTTGGGACAGGATCAAGGGCCCGATACTGACACTCCGGGTAGCTCAAGTCCAGATTTAAATTTTGTAGACGGTAGGGAAATCCTATTTGCTTTCCAAATGAGTTTTTACTCGCAAAATCGAACATTTTTATAAAAATAACTCTGGGGAAGCTTAATATTTTGAGATGGGCAGATTGAAGAGGGTTACGGATGGAATGGATTAGTAAATGTCTTCTATGCATGTACTAAGAATGAAAAATTATTTATGCATGCGAAAATCTAATTTGTTTACATATAGAATTGGAAGCGATCGTTAAAAAATTGGTTTGGGCTAGATTTCCTGCTGAGTGCTGACTGCATGTTGATCGGTTTCATAATATTGTATGTCGAAAAAGGGGTTCTTACTCTTTCTATGATATTACCTGGATTCAAATTCACATGTGCAAAACTATTAATTGTTATTAATTGGCGGTTGGGTCATTTAAACAATTCGACAATTTAAATCTTTCGCTCTTGGGTTATAACAATTGGGCTAGTATGTGTAGTTATTTGTTTGGGACGTACTTGGTTAAAGCATGTCCCTGTTTTTCTCTCCTTCCTTCCTTTCCTATAAAAATGAAATGGAGCATGAAACGAGCAACTGGCAGCAGGTAGCACGACATTTGACACTTTACTAGATTACAGATACTATATATATAGACATTACTCTGTAGGAAACATACGTAATTAGTTACATACTCTTTCAAGCGAGATAATCAAGTTTGTTCATTTAATGAGATAAAAATGTCTCCAATTTTTATTAACTACACCATTTTTGCTAACAATATTACAGACGTTTTCGATGGGCACAACGGAGGGGCTAAGCAAAAATTTTAGAATTTGGAACGGTTATCATTTAAGAGAAAATTTAGCAGAAGAACTTGTTTAAGAGTAGTAATAAAAGACTGAATATTTACGAAGTTTTGCGATCTCCAGGAAAATATGAAATAGGAACTCTCGCATTGATTAAGTATTTATGATGTAGGGTGTTTGATGAGGTTGTTGCATAACTTCGGATATCCATCCGGGGGTAATTCTAAACAACAATTATTCTTTGTACTTTTGTCTATTTCTCAACTGTTCTGTAGATATTCGGGTCCTAAGTTGCCCTAAACAGTGTAATTTCTACTGCTTTTGAATAGTAAAATTTGCTGTTAGTTTGGCTCCAAACAGCTGGGTGACTTTTAAAATACTAATTAATTAAAATTAATGGCTGTCATTCGTCAAAACGAATTTGTTTGGATTTTTCAGTTTAAAAGCGATCTAGCTTTGTTATTGTTAGACTACCAAAACATGCTAATTTTACCATTCTACGGCATAACAACGTGCAGTGGATAAGGCAATTTGGTGCCCGAATATCGACAGAATTGTCTGGATTTGGACTAAAGTGCAGATAATGATTTTGGATTAAAATTATCTCAAAAATCGTTGTGCGAAGTTGTGCAACGAACTCACCAAACACCCTGTTTATCTTGTAAGTTACAGTTGAAGTAAAATTTGTAATTTTGTAATAAGAAATGTATTAATAACTTACTAGAATTTAAGAATTTGTCATATGAAACAAACAAAAAGACTGATTGAAATTGAAGTTTCTTGTGGAAACTATACATATAAGTATGATTGCAAAATCAAGATATAGTGTAAGTGCTACCAGCCAATTGATGCTGTTTTCAGTTCAAAGTTCAATAATGGTACAAAATAATAGTTAAAAAATCAATTCTATATTGTGTAGAGCAAATTCAGCTTGTTGATCCACATATCTATTAAAAACGTGCATTGATTTAATGAGCAATAAAAGACAGTTCACATTAACAAAACAGCAGCTGAAAATTTCAGTTCTAATTTCTATTGCGGTTGTTGTCAGTTCAATAATTGAACTTCCATTGTAACGAGTAACGACTAATCACCATCCATTCATAACAATAAATTAATGAAAGCTTTTAAGGGACATGGCCTTCGTCGACCTTGACCTCGGGGCTCCGTCCACCTTTGGCTGGCCCAATTATAAAAATACTACCAATAAAAATAAAATTCTTTTCAGATCAGAACATTATGCATTTGCTCCTTTTGTCATGCTTTTTTATTCCTTTTTTCTCACAATCAGCATCAGATCAGGACCACAAAGCAAATGCAATATTAAATAACACGCGTAATTTAGTCAACTCAAACACACATAGTCGCTTTGGTTTCTCTTCTTGTGCTGTCCTGTCTTATGAATTGGAATTGGAACTTGGAACAAAGGAAGCGATCGGTAAAAAGAGAAGTGGTATCAATTTATTGAAAAAGCCACTGCACCGGAAATACTCGTACTATTCGTAATGCATTTCCCAGTCGTATAATTCCTAATCGTTGTAGTGTATTTACTAAATACTATTTAGTGTTTCTCTGAGTTGTCTCATCTTAAAGGTGAAGTTAAGTGAGATACAATCTATGAGAATCATTGTGCTACTCTTTCTGTTACGGTTACAGAAACGGCAATAGCATTATTATAACGAAGCCGCGTCGTGTCACCCCACACAAGAACTTGAATGTGAATGTGACTGAGACAGTTTTTGAGTAGAGGAGGAAACGAGGAAAGGAAAGTACTTTGAAAATCGCATGGGAATTCCACAACCGGCGTGGCATCGCAAAGCCAGGTTTTTGTTGCAATTTGCAATAAAAAGCATGATGATTTTTTATGCAAAAACTGTGTATCATGTCGTATCTACTAATACTATCTATTTTGTTAGTCATTCATTTCAATGCATTGCTAATTGATGCTCAACTACGTTAAGCACACTCATAAATCAGCGGATAATTTTCCCCGTTATTTTCCTTGATTAAAGCTTTAAATGTTAAAGCCTTATTATTTCGTTGACTTGAGGATCACGCTTTTAATTACTTACTTACTTTTTTTACATGCTTGTCAGTTTCAAACTGAATTCCCATTTAATTGACAATCGAAGAAAAATTTTCAAGTATTTTGTCTAGTTGGGTTGAGAGGTTGGAAAAATTACGAAACAAAATTTACCAAACGGTTTGAGTAAAAGTGGTATTTTGACAATTTCAAAAGTGACTTACAATCATCTGCTCTGCTGCAAAACAAAAGTCTGTAAACGAAAAGACCGTCCTTGAGTCTATCTTGTAGAAACTCGAAGACGTTAATTATTTTTCAAGATTCAATCAGGTGATATTATTTTGTAAAAAGTGAAATCGAGAATCGAGCTTACTTAGTTATTTTAATTACTGCGTGTATTAATTAAAGTCGAAAAAAATCAAAAAAGCTAAGAAAAATGTCATCGTTGCAATCACAATCATCGGACCCACAACAGGGGGCCTGCCAAATGACGGTGTTGGACACCGGAACATCTTCAACGTGTGTGGAAAATGATCTTGGTACCTCTGTTGATACCGAAGTTGCTTCTGGTCAATCAACACCTGTGGCCACGGGTATTTCCAGAGAGGGTTCCAACTTCCCGTCCTCAACTTCGCTCACTTCCGCTGACTCCACGCTTGGGAAAAAATTTTACCGGGAAGCTCAAAAGAGGTAAGCATCGTATCTTTTCTTTATAAAAATTAACCTAACACGTGATTAAGTAATTGCACTAAATTGCAGTTACAGAATTTACACAAAGCCAGGGAATTTTGAGTAATTAGGAAAAATGGGATGAGCTGGCACCATCATTTTGGAATTAATCATAATCGTTTCATGGTGAAGATGAATAATTATTCATGAGTGTTGATTTAGGACATTTTGGCTCAGAAAAATAAATATTAATCTGTCTTGGTCTATTATGTAAATACCGGACCGGCATCATGCAGGCAGGCAGAAGCTGACATTGGCTAAATGAACACTCGGAATTTCTCCACTTATTTTTTAATACTTTCATCTTGTCAGTTTTCTAAAATTCAGTCATGCATTAGTAATGGTGCTTATTCATCATCTTAAATGTTAGCTGATACATTTTTATAATTAGTGTATTAAATTAGCATGTGTGTTATTTGCGAAATTGTTTACTGCTTTCCTGTCCTCTTTTTTGCACATTATATTAATGCACTATATAATAGTGTGTATATTATATGTACCTAAATTAACATACGGAGTTTCTGAAGTTGCGTGATGATGTTGATTCTCATTCGATCTTTAAAAAATGAAAACATTCCGTGGGCAGAACTCTAAAAATAAAATCGCTTGCCAAACGACACATCTGTGTCATCCGAAATCTCCGAGATTCAATAACAAAACGAACGACAGACAACGCAACGGCTGAACAGTGAGAGGGCTTTCAGATGAAATGAAGGAAATTGGAAAAATGTAACGTAACGTTTTTGCGAACTCTAATAAATGCGAGTGCATTGCATAGTGGGGGTAAATAAAAGTATTATTTGTAAATGTGTTTACTTCCACAATGACCTTGGCTCTGCATAAACAGGCGTTGCATTATCCTATGTAAATTGTAATTTGAGCCTGAGCTCCAACCAAGTGCTCCTGTGGTGCACTACATGAAAACCTATTAAATTCCATTTCCCTTTTCCTATGTAGTTTCAAATCCGCGACAACTTTCCTTCATGGGATAAATATGATTTTATTGTTGTAAGTCGCTTTTTTCCTAAGCACCAATTCATCAATAATTTCAGTATAAAAATATCCATTTAATAATACGAAAAACGCAAATGATGAAAGAAACGTCTCTTTTCGTTTTCTTTCTCGCTGTGAACTGAAATAATCTGCGTGTTCTTATTTCTAGTTTTGTCATTTGATTTTCATAGCGATCCTTTTCCTGATATTATGATGCTGCTCTTGCTCTTGCTGTGAGTGAGTCATTTTATTTTAGTTTTTTGGACAAGAAAAGACGCCTAAAAATATGAAAAGCAGATTTAGTTTTGCTTATTGCAAATGAAGGTGGGAGGGCGGGCAGAGGCAGACGGACAGGGAAATTAAAAGTTGAAGGAAAAAGCACGTTCGCAATATTTTGTAGAGGAAGAAAGATTCTCATTATTTACTCATCTAGTCTAATAAACACAGACACATTCTCTGTACATGACATGACATTATGATATGATGTGACAAACGGGATTACCATGTTGCTACTAGAGGTTTAGGATAAATTGTGAAATATTATGGAAATAAAATGGAACGTCATTTAGGTGGATTGGTGCCACCAATTTGGTGGAGAGAGGTACAGTGGCTGGCTAAGTCCACTTTTAGCGCCAGGCACGTTTTGAATCCGCTCGCAGGCAAATCACTCTATGGCGAACGGGGTCCTTCAAAGACTACGTCATAAAAAAATTGATGTAAATTCTATGATCTGAAAAATGAACCACAAACTAATCTTGATACGAGGAATTTAACTGTCAAAACCGTTTTTTGAAACACTCAAAGATTTTAGAGAAAATCAGGGTTTTTGCATAAAAATATTTTTGTCTTTAAATCGTTTGAGATTTTTAGTACAAACTAAACTTAACACGGAGAAATCGACCCTGGCTTCTGATTTTCTGCGCACCTTAACGATTTTGAGAATAACCAGATTTAACAATTCACTCTGATATATTTTTGTATTAAAAAACCTTTGAAATTTCGATATAGGGTATCAGTAGAACCCATTAAAAATATTTTAAAATATCAATTCAATCGGACAAATTTATGTTTTTGAAAATATAAAGTCGCCACATGTCTCAAACATTTATGTCATTTTAATAGAAGTTGGTATCATATTACTAACTTAGAGCAGGGCTCTATCTTTGCGCAGACCCGCACACATGCGTATTAGAGTGATGTCTTCCCTAACTGATGACGCAGATACACATATATTGTATAATATTGTTGGAGAAATGAGACAAATAATTATTTCATTCCTTATTTTTGTAGTAGTCATTCCTCATTACGAAGTCGAGGGATTTCTATTTTATCATCACGCTTAACCTAGGACCTACCGTTAGAACCTTCGTATTTTATTCGTAGCCAATTCTAAACCACAATTAGTCTCATTATAAAGCCTGGGTTATCCACTTTGCTAGATTATCTGCAGCTTGGCTGCAACACGCCCTCTAGTATATTAGTATTACGTTATTAGCCCCCGGACCCCGATTTTCACCAATGATGTAAAAATGGTTAGGATGATAGAACTCGACGAGACGAATCGAATGACATTAATTTTATTAGGTGATCGGCTCATTTAGTGATCCTAATCTTAATGGGTCATTCATTGTTGTAGTTTTACTGAAAATCTGAAGCCATCGCAGAATTTTCCCGTGTTAAGTTTAGTTTTTTTTACTAAAATGTCAAACAATTTAACAACAATTTGTTTAATGCAAATTGTTTTTAAAATCTCGATTTTCTCAATAACGTTACAGTTTTACGATAAAGGGTTTGCACAGTTGAATTCCACGTGCCAAGATTAGTTTGTACAAAAAATTTCAAACGATTTAAAGACAAAAAAGTTTGATGTAAAAAAGTCCGATTTTCTCGAAAACCTTTGATTGTTTAAAGAAACGGGCTTGACAGTTAAATTCCTCGTATCAAGATGAGTTTGTGGTGCATTTTTCAGATCATAGAATTTACATCGAGTTTTATGACGTAGGCATTGAAGGACCCCAGCGAAACTCTGATTGGCCTGCGAGCGGATTCAAAACGTGCCTGGCGCTAAAAGTGGACTTAGCCAGCCACTGTACTTTAAATTTGGAACATGAAACGCAACTTATGCAATACCCATAAATTTGCAATAATTAGTCGTGCTTTCTTAAACTCATATTAAAAAAATAAATGTGCATTTTGAGAATATTGCAATGTTTCGCAAGGTTTTCGGTTGACGTTCCGTTACGTTACGAATCACGATTTCACCTCACATCCGACATGTGCCGGTGTTTCGGTTAGTTAGGCAATAAAAATGACACTGACATTGGATTCGCATTTTAGGAAAACGCCGGCTCTCGTCAAGTCAAGACGTGAAGTTCGGCGTGTTTTAGTTGCATTTCAACCTAACATTTACATCACGCACCATGGCCTGTTATCGTTACAAATATCATTTAAGCATTTTAGTCAGTCAGTCAGTAGTTCAGTACGGGCTGGGCCGCCACGCGATCGTAGAATTAAAATAATAGTAATTTATTTAATGATTCAAGATAAACTTTTGCTTTTTAAGTATTAATCGTCATTCTTGTCCACGGTGGTAATGGTGAAAAGCTGGAATGCAATGAGAAGGAAATCATAATGATCAGTTGCGAGAGATGAAAAGTAACTTTCGATTATAGTACAATTACCACTTTTATCAACTGTGCCTGATATTTCACAAGCTTTTTCACGTCTCTGTCGTGTGAACCCTCTCCGCTGGTTAAAAAAAAGATAGCGAAAGAGAATTGTCCTTCAGGCCTCTTTATTCACATGACCACCGTGAGAATTGAACATTTGGGATTTTACCTGCGACCGGATTGTCATTTCATTGTGATTTGTTGAGTTGAGTGAGAGTCGACTGAAATTTCTCCCTAACAACTGCTTCTCAGTTCCTGCTTTTCTACCTCATAAGAAGGAAAAATAAATAAAATGGCCCTGAGTAAGGAACAAAGAATGGACCTGGAGGAAATTTCTCCTGCTGACATGTAAGTGTGGAAAACTTTTGATTCCTTTTAACCGTTAGACCGTTACAAGATAGATTCCATATACGAAGCGTAGAATTTATTTCAAGGCAGAGTTATTTAACGACGCAGGGGAAAATGTTGACAATTTTAATCCATCGGATTTGCTAACCTCGTTCTTTAAAAAAGATTACCAACTTAAAATGCATTGTAGGAGTTAAATACTCAAGGAAAAGATTGTTCAGTTATAGTATTTATATCGCATCACATTTATCTCTGTTATTTGCGTATTATGCAAACGTTATATTTGCACAGTTATTTGTTTATAGTATCAAGTGAATTAAAAGCAATTTCATTCGGCCTACATTTCTAAAAGCATCGCGCTGATTTCGATGGATGTTGTGTTAGATTTATGGTGAAACAACATCCTAAGCCAATAAATTAAGAAAGGTTGTTGAAAAAAGTGATTTTATTTTATTACATTACTTGAGACAAGACACCTCGTAACGTGACGTGATGTTACGTTGTTACCTTACAAACAATTTTTTTGCGCGTTCTTGTGACAGGCTTTGGCTTTTCTCGCGTCACTTGGATTTTGCAGAGATTTTTGATTTTGTAATTATTATTTAATATAATAAAGCAATTAAAGCCCCAGGAAAGTTTCAAGTGCACAATTTTTTTATATCCGGGATGACACAGCTGAATCAGAAGCAGAGCAAAGCAAAAGTCCACATTATCAGTCACATAAAAAAACGATTTGTTGAGTAAGATGTGAACAGGAATTTGATGACGGGATTTATTTAGTTAATGCTGTCTGCTGGTTTGACTGTTAAAAAAAATCTTGTTGTTGATCATGTTAAATATTATCACACAACAAACTGACCGACCGAATGGTACGTTACGTAACGTAATCTTATCTTGCTCTGAGGATATTGGCATTTCATTTTCAGTTGGATTTGTTGATTGAGCCCAAGTATGTAACTGAAAATTATGCGGCATGACGTTTCTGATGTTATTTTTACATTTAAAATATTCTCGTTAAAGAGGATTTATTAGTAATAAAGAAAATATATCTGAAAGTGGAGTGGAAGCAGTTTGCTGGTGAAAATAATTACATTACTTACGTAGTTGAAGTAGTGAAAGGTTTTGCATAAAATACTCGATGTATTAAGTAAACAGCTTTTCCTGATCCGTCATCAAGATAATCTGGCATGACAGAGAACATTCCGTTAAATAATACTTTTACCAAATGAATTTTTTTCACTGTGATGATGATAAAGATGAAGATGATGATGGATAGGCCAAACACAAGATTTCATTGGGATTGGCTCATTCCAGGGGCATGACTGATTGCGTAACATGCATGTGATGAACAATGTTTAAATTTATTTGCCCACTTAGTTGTAAAGGTCTGGAGTCGAGTTTGGTTATTTTGACTGATTCAACTAAAATGTTTTCTGCTTCGTTCGGTAATCATTGATGTAATTAATTGTTAATTGATAAGAATGGCCGCTGTTTGGATAATGTAGGCTTTCAGCTATTTTGGCTGAACCAATATTTATAGTTCAAACTTTTTTTCAAGCCAGTTTTCAGTTTCACTTTTTCATCAGGTTTCAACGCTCAACAGTTATCGAACGTGAATAGGCAATACCTATCTACCTGCCTTGACATCTCACAATTTTATTTGGTCCAGTTGTGCACGTGGGTTGACTAAATAAAAACGACTTGGTCTATTTATAGAAAAGATGAAAGAGCATTTTGTAATGATGTAATTGTATAAGAAATCGTGCGTTGTCATTAACATGGCAATTTAGCTAAATCCGCTTTCATAAAACTTTACTATAAATAAAAGAGGGCTCGTTTCGTCTCAAGCTGTAATCTTTCTCTTCTTTACACTTTGCCCCGTTTCCGGGGAAGAAAATGCAATCCAAGAATTCTTATGGAAATTATTTAAGAATTGGCCTAAAGATGAGAATGTTATTATTATTCCAGTTTTAGTCTCCATTCTCCAAGTGCAGTCAGGAATTGAGGCGGAGAGAGAAAAGAAAATGCTGCTACAAACAAGGAGAGTCGAAGGAAAGCAAAGGGAAATCTTTGCTTTGTGATGTGATGTGATAGTATATTATTAATATAAATGATGGCGAACGAGCAAGGAAACTTTGCATTTCTTGTTGAACCGACCATAAATGTCAATTTTATTATTCCATTCGCAAGCTCGAAGAATGAAAGTTGGAATTCTCTTTGCCATAAATAATGCACGCCTACCTTGAAAAGACTGCCTAACTATAATAAAAAAGACGTGGGTTTCCCCGCTTTAAATTCCTTTTCAACGAGAATTCTCTCGTTGATTTCATATTCATACTGAAAAAGATCGTCGTAAGTTGGAAATTGAGAGGGGAAAATTCCAACAAAAACATGGAAGAAATGGAAGCTATACCTTCATTAATTCGTAAATAAAACTGTTCGACACTCACATTTATGGATTATTTAATGAAAAACATGCGTCGCATTAAACTTCGTGTTGTTGCCACTTGAATCGCTTAATTTAGAATTAAGATTAATATAAAATTATAATGCTCTTGTTTTTCTTTAAATCGCTCGTCTCGTTCGACGTTCTCTTTTTATCATGGCTTTTTTTTGTCTGATGGTATTTATGTGATTCCATGGTCAATGGTGGATTTCTTTACAGGTTTTGGAAATGGGACATTGGTAAATAACATAATTATCATGATTCAGGCAGAAAACCGTTACGGTTATTGTTACATACTATAAACAAACATAATCAACGAGTGTAGAAAATAATGTGTTCATTGAATGTTTCCAGTCAGCAATAATGAACTTTTATTGATTAACGATTAAAGAAAGATCGCTCTTTTATGTCTTTTCTTCCTTTTCTGCGTTTCACTTTTTCCCAGTCAAGGTCTCACTTGTATAGGTATAGTTAATAGATACATGTGGATGAAATTTTTTGCTGATGGTTGCTTTGCGCGTGTGGAAATTCTTTGAGTGATCTTGTTTTCCAGTGATCATCAACTCAGCAGCTCATTTCTTCCTGTTGTGCAAAAATGCGGATTTTTTATTTCATAACATACAATAATCTTTTGTTTTGGTTCGCGTTTAGCATTGGTCACTGCTTTATGGTGCTTTAATTACATTGGGAAATATCCGGACCGGATACACATTTCTCTTACATACGGATAAACAAATATAAATACAATATTGTTATAGTCATCGTCTCATAGTTTCCTTTTGTAAATACAAAATATTTTTCTTTTTTATTAATGTCCTACGTCTCGTTCATGGGCACGGTCATTTTCACTCTGCCAGTGAAACTTGCAACTTGAACTGCACCATTTTTATTTCACTCGTCTCACTGGACTGAATTGATTTGTAGCTTACAAGTAAACTCATAACCATGTAAGATCACTATAATTAGGACTGATGTTGATTTTTAAGTATTCGACTATGCTCTTTCACGTGGTGGTAACGAAATATCCGAATACTCAAAACTTTAGGAGATACACTTAATTTATGACGCTTAATGTGCACTAAAATGTCAAGTTAAGGCAATTTTCGTTGAGCTCGTTTTTTTCACGAGAATTTAAAATTTATAGGTGTACGCCCAGCAATATTTATTATTTTAGTGACGCATCGCAAGTTCTTTTGAGTGTTCGGGTTTTTGATGGTCACCACGTGAAAAAACAGTCGATCGACATTAAATTTAATTATAGAGCGATTTACATATTTATAAGTCTCCTTGTTAGTTAGTTACTACCGCACCGCAGAGCTTTTAGTCGTAGTAAAGCGGTCACGCAAGATTTTCATTTTCGTTTGTCCTATCTTTGTTTGTTTAAACGGACGACGGAGTAAAAAGAAATATAAAAGAGTTGCAGAAATCCCATGTTGTTTGTTTAATTGAAATCCGGACGAAAAGCTGCTCATGTTTGTAGCATGATAACAACATACCTATTACATTCGTTTCACTTTCTTCCATTATTTACCTTACGACGTAAGACTAAACATGGCAAAACATATTTTTCGCCAATATCCCGTCTACTACCATTTTTCGTGTTTACTCTTGACAGGCGAGAGTCGAGTGAGTATTGAAACATGTTTCAATATGTACCTTGTTGCCTGCTGGTAAAAACAAACTCGCTTAATGAATAAACTAAATGTCAGATAATGTATCTGTTTGATTGGGCTCGGAAGAGTAACAGGTTGATCATAGATCAAGCTTCCGGTATTTACATTCATGACGAACCAGTCTTTAAAGGACAACTTAATTTGTGCATTTACTTGCAGAAGCTGGATAACACAACAAGAGTTTAACGTGCCACAATGACTTGACCTGGTTCAAAAGATGGGGTCTTGAAACATGTTTTTGTCACAAGTGGGTATAGATATAGATGCTTGATTGTGATGTAATGGTGAAGTTATTTATGGAAATCCACTTGAGTAGAGAGCTTGTCTAAATTAATAGGACATGATAAGTCCCGAATTGATTGTCCGACTACAGAGATTTTTCACTGTCTGTACTGATACTTCACTGAACTTTTGACTTTGGCAACTCAAGAGTCTCTTATCTTGTCCATCTCAATCAATGCGTTTCTCGACATCTGGGGAAAATACCCCGAGGAAAATAAAATATTCCGCATGGAAATAGTTTTAGCAGCTTATGCAAAGTAAACCAGTTGCTTGTTATCAGGTGAGGATATTTATGTTATCAATTATCAACTGCAATTTTTTGCTCTGTCGTCTCATCTCATCTGATATTTTGTGATCTGATTCGCGAACTACATAAAAAAGTTGCAAATGAATATAAGAATTATGTAGCTACTTTACATAACGCTAGTTGGATGCTGATGAATGATAATGTTGGGCTGGATGATGGTCAAAATTAAATGATAATTACAGTGATGTGATAGTATTGGACTAATAGTATTTTCTAATTAATTTCAGGGATTGCTTACAAGTATTAAATCACATCACATCTGTCTGCAATCTATATAAACATAACGTATTGAATACGTAACAATAATAAAATGGTAAATCGCTAAAAAAAATGTGAACATCCTCTGAAAATGATCTTGGTGATACTCTACGACATGACATCGATACGAATCGAATCAATGCATCATCGTTTTATACTGCATGTTTATTAAATGAAAAGCAAAGCCATGTTACATAATTTCTTATGAAATGGCAAGTGGGAAGGGAAGGAGAAAAACAAGACGGTCAGGCGTCTGTGTAATGAAGTTGTGTGAAATTTCGAGATGAAATTGAAATAAGGTCAATAATATCAGTGGCTTGGCATTTTGAAGATTATGCATGTCACGTCATATCATTATCATGTCATGCACTGCAGCTACAGCTAAGCTCTTGTATAAGAAAAAATTGGACGTCTTTATATTACTCGTTTGTTGGTTGGACTAAAAAAACGTTTTGGTGTGAAGAGGCTTATCGAATCGTTGTTCTGAAAATGATACCGAATTAGAGTATATAGACAGCCAAGCAATACATTTTTCAAATGAGTGAAGTGGATATTATCATGGTTACGGTTATGCGATGAAAAATAATGATTTTATGGCCGTAAAGAAAAAGAATTGGCATTGGAGTAAAGACGTCTGAATTTGTTCGATTTGGATTTGTCATAGTTATGAAGCAACAAGCTCATCCCGTTGATTCTCATCTTTGTCTAAACGATGAGAATGAGAAAACCGAGACTGAGCAAATAGGAAAAACTAAAGCAATATCAATTTGCATCAGCATTATTTTACTCTGTCGCTCCATTCCACTCAACTTGGGGAAGAAAAAAAAGAGTTCAGAAGAAAAAAGGTCGCGTTTTTAGTTGAATGTCTGGCTGGCACTTTCATTGAAGCTTGAAGAAGAGTGACTGGAACGTGAAATTGAAGTTGTCAGGTTCATGATATGAATTGTTAGTGACATGCATGGCGAACAAGTCACAACACAACAGTCACAAGAGATAGCGTCATCTCGATTTTACAGAGTGCGAAAAAGCGTCTAACCGTTGTCGTGTCATGTTCATGCTGATCTTTTCTTCGGTTTAGCTTCATTACTTGGTCGTATTTAATTGTGTAACAAGGCGAATCCCGAACCTGAAAAGCATTAATTTTATTTACACAGATTGAAAAGAGCGTCTCGGGAACGACAAAAATTGCTCTTGTTCACATTGAGTGAGTGAACCGTTCCGTTTGTCATTTCTCCCGTTTCGGTTTCCTTTTCTCCGGTAAAATATTCCCCTTCTCTACTTACGTGCTGGCACTGTGAGTTGTAAAGTAAACATTTCAATGCTTCGCTGCTTTTTCCTTTACCAAAAGGAGAATAACGGAGAATACCGAAAAACCGAGCTATACGTTTCCAAACTCCACCGTTTTATTCCGTGAGTTGTGGTTGCTGTTTGTTGTTGGTTCCCCTCGATTTTCCTACCATACTAAATATCGCCATTATTGCTCCATGCTCTTTTGGCTTCGCTTCCCTCTCGCAGCTCGTTTCTTGAAACGTGAAGGAAATGGTGAGCAAAGTTTTAGCAGGGCAAGGACGAGATCAGCCTCAGAGTTTCATTTCATTTTTCCACCAAGTGGAAGTTCAACTTCCGAAGTTGAGCAGCAGTAGCAAGAATTTGTAGCTTGTAAATAGTAGGAAGGAAAGGCGGAACAAGAAGAGCACGAAATACCCGTTGTTAGCCGCTCTCCAGTTTCCAGTCTCCCTCCACCTCCACAAAAGCAGCGTCTATTATTTTCATTTTACATTATCACACAGCTCTGCTCCATTCCACTCTCTCAAAGTAGCAAAGTTCCAGGAAGGCAACTCCTTGAAACTCTGCTCTCACGAGGTTTACGCAAGACGTGTAAATTTTTTCACGAGCTTCCACCGATTGGAGGTTGTTTCCCTTCCTAAAATACTCCT
>VYYJ01002521.1:0-20948 GCA_021029165.1 Cyphoderus albinus | reverse complement strand
GATTGCTGATCATGCAACATTTTTTAATGATAGCAACATAAATATCATCTCATGATTCACGCAAATGCATCCCGAGCGGTGCTTCAATCGTTGAAAGTGACTACATATCATAATTCGATTCTTTCGTTGCGATTTTATTCTTAACGCATGCGATAGAGCCTCTATCATAGAGGGTAGACATTAATGAACAACGAAGAAGAGAGACGACAAATAAATTTGATTGATTCAGTTTGTTCTCGAAGATGGTGTCTAGCTTGATGACCCATTTTTGTCTGATTGTTTCTTGAGCTCTGATCTCTGATATAGCTTGTTTGACAAATAGATTCACTGCCGCCGGGCTCCCTGCATGGACTATGGATCAAAAGTGCATGTTTATCTGGAGAAAAAGTTAAACTATGACATTACTGTTTCTGTCACTAACATAATATTGAAACCGGTTTTGGTTCTAAAGTGACAGGCAAATCCTACAATCGATGCTATTAGCGTGATTATCTAATTATGAAAATTAAAATCGGTCGACAAGAGGCATACTATTGAAATATTAAAAATAGAACTGAAGGGAACGACACTAACGATAAGTCCTATATATTAGACCTATTAACATAAAAACCGACCCTAGACGGATTCAGTACTTCAGAAGATGTAGGATATTTGTATAGACGCTGTCTTATTGCTAAGTCCTCTAAGTTTATTTAACTCTGTCCAATTTTTTGATCCTCAGAAGTTGGCAACCGTTCTGGTTTGGAATAAGGTGCTGTTGAAGGAATAATTGTATTATTATTTGCGTAAATTGCACACAAGACCAACCATTCATAGATTTGGCTCGCGCAAAGCAATGGCAGTATTCTGTAATTTATGAATTGGCTCTATGTGGAGGTCGACTACTAGAAAGTCAGAATTCGAATATATGTAAGAATAATTTGAGCCGTCAGTTTACAATTAGACGTTGGCAAAATAATAATAGTCTGCACGCGATAACTTTTTGGACAGCAAGTCTTCAATAGTCATTGAGTACGAGTTCGGGCAATGGTGCTCATCTTATTATTAGGTATTATCATTATATCAGCAATCTACTTGTTGGAGCATCTGTGTACGCTTTTGCTTTCGTGATGTATGCCAGTTGCCAATTACTCGTCAATGGCATGACTTGCTTGAATAGGTCATCCAACAACAATGTGCGTTTCCATCGGTAGTACGTATGAATAGTCAACCTACTTTGACATCGACACAACACTATCTCAAGCGAAAGGCTCTATGGGGTATGTCACGCTACTCGTCATCTAATGCTATAACTACTCGTATAATATCCCATGCCTTCAAACGTGCAACTACAAATAAAAATTATGTAATTTTGTACATATTAAATATAAAACTTCAATTAAGGTGCATTATTTAGTTAAAATAAATGAAGCTTCGTACAATTTTTATGCATAAGTCATTTTAGAACTCTTGGCTTTAGCTTTAAATACAAACCCTTGCACATTGTTAACTTTACATGGGTAAATGCATCGCCTGACAATTGGCAAGTAATGGACAAAGTTGGGAATGAATGGTACGATATCGCATATAGATTTAACGTTCATGGACACGCGATTGAGAATATTTACTTGCAATGGAAGTTGGGGTCACTGAATCAGTCATCATCTGAACTCCTTCATTCATAGATCAAACTGTGGAAAATAAATTTTGGTTAAGTTTCAGTTTTGAGGATTAATTCATATTTATCTTAAACGTCCAGAACTCTTTACGAAGAACCCTGTGAGTGCTGTTTGAAAATAAAATTTGAGTATGGCTTCCATAATTAACGAAAAAGAAACTGCCGCCCTGAATAAAGTACGTAAAATATAATTTGTTCAAAATACGAACTTATCTGGATAATTTGCACTAGTGTACATTTCATTTATTGCAGTTAAGAGAATCAACGCAAGATTTAAGCCAGGTCGATGACACCCTATTGCGATTCTTACGAGGTTTGTTTCTAATCAAGCATTTTGTGACTGCATCTGCCTTTAGAACAAAATGGACCTCGGCAGATTGGATTCATGGTTCAGAGGGCAGTATGAGTGGTCAAAAATATAGTATTCTTCCCCACTGTGGCTAATTATAGACAGGGTACAATATCGTTTATCAAAGAAACCAATAACTAACCAAAATCAATCAAACCTAAACCTGGACTAGTCAAATTTTGCAAGCTACACATTTTTGTTTTCAAGATGCAATTTCGGCGTAAAACATTGTACCTATAACTTTACCTACCTATGCCTTTATATGTTTGACCACCGATACTTCACCCTAATGATTCTCAAGAAAAGTTTATATAATTAAAGCATTTCATATTATTATTTTAATCTGCAGCGCGTGAGGGAGATCTGGTCAAAGCGGAGGATATGCTGCGGAAAGTAGGTGAACAAAGACACTACACAACTCTGAAGCAAAAGTATGGAAATAAAAAATTATTGTAATTATATTACAAGTGAATGTTGTATTTTTAGTCTATCGCGTGGAGAAAAGACAATAACGTGAGCACTTATGTAAACTGGAAGCCGACATTAGCTATTGCAGATGATTATAAATTTGACTACATCGGTTTAGACAAGGAAGGGTACTCAGGTATTCTTGTCATGAAAATGTGTTATTGAAATGTATAAAACTGAAAATGAATTGTTATATATTCATGAATTTGTCATTTCCTTTGTGCAGTTATTTTCCTACCAATTGGCCGATGGAACATTCGTGATAGATTGGAAGGAGGTTTAAAAGAGGAGTCATGGCTCTTCAGATTTCATCTATTGGAAAATTTTATTCATTATGTGGAAAAATCCAGCAAAAATCAATTTGTAATTGTATTAGACCTATCAGAATGCAGTTATAGAAAAGTGGCTCACTATGAAAGTAAGTAGCTCATCTACGACATTTAATGTGCTGTAAGCCAATTTTAATTGATAAAACCGGCCATTTACTGAATTGTTTTGTATTTATCAATCTTTCTCACAGCGATTCAACTTCTTCTGGCTGCTTTCAGAGAATTTGAAGCTAATTACCCAGGTAAATTACCCACTGTGGGATTTGTTCAATTTTGTTGTTGGATGGGAATAATTTGCACGGGAAATATTTTCATTGCATGCACTTCCCTTTCACATCCCTTACGTTTTCCAATCCCTCACATAATATGATCGGATTCCATTCCCAAAATCCATTAAATATAATTATTAAATATTATTATTATTCCATTCACTAATTTAATAAGAGTATTTTTTCTTCCTGGTCCAGAGCGTTTACGGGCAGCCTACGTGATTCGAGGTACTATTATAAAGTTACTTACATAAAGTTACGGCATATGAAATACAATGCGATTGAAAAATGACACGAATTAATCATGGTATTATTTTGACGATTTATGTGTTTGTAAACTTACAGCTCCTTGGGTTTTCTCTTACATTTATGCTTTTATCAAGCCACTTTTATCTGGCCACACTCTGTCCAAAGTCAAAATCTTCGATGATGACGAATCTAAATGGAAACCTGCCCTATCAGAAAGAATTCCCGACGAAGTACTGGCGAAGCTGTACTAATTATATTAGTTTTGGTGTCAAGGAGTGAGTTTAGATTACTTCACGATTACAAAGTTCCTACCGTAAAATGTTCAGCATTTTATTAAAAAGATTAGTAGATAGTAGAGGGTATATATAGTATATAGTGGAAACGGGTTCTTCAGAAGTCAGTTTTAAGTTTTACGTCGACCGTGATATAGTGCGATGACTATAGGTTATATGTGGTATGTTATCTTTATACTTAACTAAATTATTTTGAGATACTTCTAGTAATGCACTTTTACGTATTTGATTATTTAGTTTCTAACATATTGGACCAATATTATTGGTCTATAAAGTTTTATATTTAATGTATGGCCTAGATTTACAATTTTTCTTTGTGAATCGTATATAAAACAACGCACAATCTAAAGGTTTCATGAAAGCAATTATTTCTCAATTAATTAATTTAAATATTATTGTTTTGATAGCTTAGAGACTTTAAAACTGAAGTGCAAAGTTTTTTAGTATTGGGGTAATACGAAAGTAATTTTGTGATTAAGAAGCATTTTCTGTTACTCACGAACACACACAAAAATATGCTTTTGGAGTCAACTTTGCTTTGTAGACATTAAAAATAATTACATGAAATTAGAATAGGTACATATTGATTATAACTGGGGTGTCTTAATTCGCATCACCCTAAAGTTTTGTTTTAATAAGCTTTGATACCTGATTGTATAAATTGAAAAAGATATCTGGTATAAAATAGGAAAACTCGTGTAACTCTAAATATCCCTCATATCCCATGGCAGGACGATTAATATGATATTTCTCTAGTTTTATTCGATGAATATGTTTTGTTAAATAAAAAGTTTATTTTTAAACCTTTAGGAATCAATTCTACTAGGTCACCAAGAATCAATCCATGAATCTGAATCCTAGATTATCGATATGAGTGTGACCCTCTTACAATAATAAAAATCTGTCAACTTCAAATTTAAACCTATTATTAGTGTACATATGATTATGTTATATGAGATAACATCATTCAATTCTCGTGTGAAGGAGTCATTTCAAAATTTTAAAACGGGGTTCAATCGCTTCTTAAAATCAATCACAGTTCTGACATATAAAGGGCATTGATTGCTTTCAGTGATTAATAACCGCGTTTGTCTATTTGTCGACCTGCTAATTATTCTTTACATTCTGATTGGAACTATCTATTATAAGAAGATAGCTTTTGACACTGATCTTGAAGCAATTTAAAAGTTCAGTTTTGAATAGAAATCATATTTATTATTTCCCTTTTGCTTTCTTGAAGAATTTTCGTTTTTTAAATGTCGATGGCTACTTGAGCAAAATGTTTTATTTTATAAAATGAACTTTCTAAATAACGTTCTTATTTATCTATCAACTAAATACATGATGCATTTACATTGTTCATCTCATGATTCATTCGCTACTACTTCATATTATTTACTATTACGAAAACTACACTGATAAGCAAATTTATACTGACGCATCACACGCAAAAAGTTTTTAAGGTCAAATGTTGTGAGCAGCATGCCAGTAAGCATACATAAATTACATACCACCAGTGTAACTTTTGTGGAAGACACAATTCTTATAGTTTCAAACCAGTTCATCTAGAGTACATTTGTATATTCGTATACCATCAACTATCATCATATTAATGTTTAAAAACTTTATAACCCTATGCCGAGAAATATGATTAGGTGTAGAAATGAATTGTACTGATATAGTATAGTAGGAAGGCACTTTCAAAGTATACCACAAAATTGAAGCAACAAACAAAGTGATTGGCGTGTTTTAAATGCTATCTCACAAAAATAGTATTCAAGTATTTCAAGTAGTAAAATAAAAAAGTAAAGTAACATTATATACAAATTAATTATTAATATACAACAGCTCTATTAAATTACTGCGATTCATTATGGGAGAATTAAAATTTGGATAACTTTAGGGCTTAATGAAATCAGATAAGAAACAGGAGCAGCGCAATATACAAAATTGTAGTTTATTCATTTATAAATTGTTCCGTGTTCAACCTTATAATAGATACTTTTGTAATTAGCAGTAACAGTTAAAGAGACAAAAGAGACGAACGAAAGAAGGAAATTCCGTATGTAGGCATGTATATGTATCCTTATTACTACATATTAAACTATAAAATAATTTCAAATAAGTCAGCATTAATTGAATGTATGAATTTTTATTTGCGAATGCCTTCCTTTATTGAAGTCATCTCATAATATGCAACATACAACGCTTATGCGCTTATGTATATACGCTTATTATACTGCATGAATTTTGTATACTATGCACTATTGTTACAATTTATAACTTTCACAGTATTTTCAAACGTTTAAAATGCTTAAAAGGAAAGCTATGTTTGCCATGTATAAACTTGATTGGTAAGTTACAAGAGAAATGTGAGTAAACCTGTTTCACTTTGAAAAATTTCATATCGTCTGAGAACGAGTAGTAGGCGTTCAGTTCTAGGCTCGAGGTTACAAGTGAGGTGAATTTCCCTGAAATCATATTTTCAACGGTTTTGTAAATCTTTACATTTTTATATGGATAACGTTATTACTGGCAGTTTTTAAGACTAATCAGTTACCACGTATCAGGAAGAAGTGACGTTACCTGGAAGTTACCACATAACCAGGAAGTGAGTCAGAGCCCTACTTTGAATTAACAAAATTATATTTTATTCATTATTTTTTGTGAAGGCTTCGACTCCAGCTTCATATTTAATTTTTTCAGAGTCGTTCAAAACCAGACACCAGAGCTGTCCAGAATCAGCTCTTTAGTAATAAGAGCGTACGCCGCTTTAAATTAGATAGCAAATGTAGTGGTGCTAAAGTTGTAATTCGTACACTGTTTTTGTTTAATTGTAAAAATTAAGTGTCTTAATTTCCCCTAGATCAAAGGTATAAAAACAATTTTGTGACTGAAACTGAGCCTTTTTATGGGAATTGCCCTACATTGAAACCGTCGACTCCAGCTTCATATTTATTTTTTCCAGAATCGTCCAAAACCAGACGCCAGAGCTGTCCAGAATCAGCTCTTTAGTAATAGAGCGTATAATTTAAAGAGCGCATAGCAAATGTAGTGGTGTTAAAGTTGTAATTCGTACACTGTTTTTGTTTAATTGTAAAAATTAAGTGTCTTAATTTCCCCTAGATCAAAGGTATAAAAACAATTTTTTGTGACTGAAATTGAGCCTTTTATTATGGGAATGAGTTTAAAAACAAAATACTTTGTATGATTGCATGAAGTTTTTTTCCAGGGAGGATCTACGTATGCCGATAAAGAAGGGTCAAAAGCCGTAACCTTTACTCAGTCAGGACTTTAAAAAAAGTTGCGTTCTTTACATTAATTAGAGTGCGGATTTATTTTGTTAAATATGATCACTGACGAGGTCGAAGAAAATCGACTTTTGGGTGAGGTAAGATGAAAGCATGTTAATCTTGAAGAAAAAAAAAGGTCAAAATCAAATTGGTCTTTCGATAATTTGACGCATGCAATTTTAATATGAGTCATCTTGTACCTTTTTTATTTAAGTTCCGGAAGCTAGTGAAAGAATTGGAGCAAGACGATGCGACTTTGAAACGATTTTTGAGAGGTAACACACATGCGTTGTGTATGATAAAATTTAGTTCAGAACAATGTCTGCGTACAATTCTTGTAGTAGAAAGCAACAAGTTAAAATTTTGTGTAGTGTTAAAAGGTAGTATATTACGGTGTTTTATGGTTTTACTTCAAGCTCGAAATCATGATATTGTCAAAGCTGAGGACATGTTACGGAAGTCTATAGAATGGCGACGGGTGCATAACGTTGATGATGCCTTGAATTGGAAATTTGAGGAATCTTTCATCAATGAATTTCCGTTGGAGTATCCTGGTGTAGATTACAACAATAGTGCTATAATGTACATTCCAGTCGGATCNTCATCAATGAATTTCCGTTGGAGTATCCTGGTGTAGATTACAACAATAGTGCTATAATGTACATTCCAGTTGGATCTTGGAATATTCGTGAAATGATTGAAAAAGGACACCGGGAACAAATGCTTCAGTATATTTACGTGGTCCTGGAAAAGATGGTGTGGAACATTGAAAAGACTGGGGAACATGTTACGGTTATCGTGGATCTTGAAGGAATGACTTACTGGAAAATCGCTCATTATGAAAGTACGAATTTTCCAACATAATCCATATTGTATATTTGTATAAGTATAATACTTTAATACTCATATCAATCTTTTGTATTTTAGCCATGCAAATGACACTAAAGGTTTTCCGCGATTTTGAAGGTTCATATCCTGAAAGACTTTCTTCTGCGTTAGTAATTAATGGTACAGTAATAGACTTACACTATGAATATTTTACAATAATGAGAATATGTAGACCAACAATTTACTAAATGCTGAATTAATCTTTTAGCGCCATCAGTTCTAAACTATATTTGGCCTCTTGTGAAGCCACTCCTTACCGGTCATACGCTTCAAAAGGTGAAATTTTTGGGGTCTGGTCCTTCCTCATACATACCTACTATTCTTGAACATCTACCACCGACATCTCTTCCTGGGAAGCTAAAAGAGCTTTGGAAAGCAAGCGAGAATAACTTGTAACTTGACTTCAACTGATACAACTTCCATTCACGTGAACAAATCGAGCATGATCATTTTAAATGGAGGATATTGTAGTTCGTAGTGTTACCTGTACTCGACATTAGTTTTTAAAGATGTAGTGCATACTTTAACTACCAACCTTCAATTTTTCCAATAAGTTCTCGCTATTTCTGTATGACGGTGTAAAATTAATTGTTGTAAGGATGTATTTATCTGTCATTTTTTAATAAATGAACTCTGTCTACATGAATAAATCTAAAAATCAATGGAAAATGTAAACTTGTTAAATATGTACATGACATTTAACATAACATTGTTTCTATTCCAAATTCAAAAATAAAATGTCTCAGATACTCCATTAGAAAATATATATAATTATTTACATTTAATGTCAAATAATAATATCTTTTACTCAGAAGTATGAAGTATGTTACGTGCCATAAAAAATGATTCTAAAATGTGCATAACATCTCAAATGGGAGTGGAATGTTAATTTTCATACAAACATTATCGATCCATCTGTTTTATCCATTTGGTTTTGAATCAACCTTCTACTTTGTCGATTATTGTTGATGGGTTTCCTAGATTTTACATTGTTCCTCTGTAATGTTGATGTCAAATAAAATAAATGAAAAATAGTTGACAATGTTCCTTTCTATATTGTTGAAGCTTTTTTTAACTAACAACTATTTTAACAACTATTTATTTGACAGGTAGTGCAGTGTGATGTGTAGGAGGATAACCAGGATAAAATACTTAATATAGCCATGCCATGAACTCTATTTAAGCGAAGCTAAGACCAAACTACTATGTAAAATTCCCAGGCCGGTATACGTAGCAAGTATTTTTTATTGAAAAATACTGACTTTATTTATGAAGTAGTCTAGAATTAGTACATAAAAGTTTTGTTGACAATTAATGCTTTTTTTCTTCTAGAAAATTGTGCCCACGTTGTAAATCACAACTTGTAATTAGTAAATTAATCCACTGCATAAAATGTTCCACATGCAATGTGCTCTCATTCTCATTTTAATTCAACTGACACTGACATAAAAGATAAAACAATCAATCATTTTCTTCTTCACTCTTCATTTAGAAATGGGTGCCTTGAACAAAGTCTACTTCCATAACTATAGCACAGCCACTTTTAATTTAATGCACATTTGCTCGCATAAATTCCAGTAGGCAATAAGTGTGATAGCAGTGTCATTAAAAACACAAACCCATGTTTCATGTTTTTGGTCATTAAAATTTACTTTGTCATACGCGGTTTGTACTTGCTATACTGACGTTACATTTCTTTACAAATTACAGAAATTGGAAAATTACTGTAAAGCTATCTGAACAAACCTTCTCTTTGTGGATCGTGAGAATTTTTATAATCCGGTTTATCAAGATAATTTTCATTTTGTACAATGAAATTAATTAGTAGGTTGTTTTTGCAATGATTCATTTGCCGCGAAGAGAATTTATTATTGCAGTTTTCTGAGAAAAAGAAGGGTCGTACGTAATGAGATCGGAATTATTGATAAGTAATACGTCTTTGTGTGGGTAAGGTCCAGTCAAGGCTTTCTTGACTGAAGACAGTATAATCAAAATATTTAGTACACTATCCTTTTCAGTAGCTAAAGTTAATACTTAAAATTGAATAGTAAAGACCATGACTCTAAAAATCATTGTTATCGTTATTAGTAAATCTGGTGGTAATGACAAGTACTCTCACCTAGCTATTGTATAATCTATCTTTGATTGCTTAATTTTTTTACGCAATGACCAGCAATTTGTGTAGTAGGTTGTATTAACAATAACAGTAGGGTTTAAATAAATAAATCTATTTGGGTTGTTAAAGTTTATGTAGCCTTTCCCATAAATAGGTATTAAATAACCTCACGCGAATGTACACCGGCAGTGATGAGAAAATGAGACATGACATATTGTGTTTGACCTGTCTGTATAAAAGATGTTCAATTTACCTACCACAATTGTTATGTTGTTTGCTTCTAGTTGCCTCACAGAAAGGCGATTTGCATGAAATCGAATGCTTTGTGGAGGAAGCATTATAACAAACTGCGTAATTAATCATACATAACCACATTGCATTACGTCTCACGATTCATATTTAGTATTAGTAGATATGTTTGCGTGTTTTTAACGCGTCAGCCATTACATAAGGTTTTGTGAGAGTGAGTTTAAGCCAAAACCATACACCAAATCTGAAGGCAGACAAAACGCACTCATCTAAACCATCTGAGGTACTGAAATGAGTGTCATCAACAAAGTCTGGGACTTGCCACTTGCATCTATCAATTGCTCTTAATCTAAAACATTCGTACTTAGTGCAATGGTAGACATTATTGGGCTTAGACTATTAATACAATATACAATTTTCATTGTTACGATCTGCACAAATTCTACTGGGCTTGCCATCGACAAGTGGATTTTGGGATTTGGGACTGTGACAAACAAAATCAGTAACTGATCAATCTCTGTCTTACATGGGGACTTGCTTGGTGTACAGGTGCGTTTGGTTGTAAAACTACTTTCATCTCATTGCTGAAGTGCAAGGATTTAGTGATGCGTAAGGTTACTTCGAAGGTTTCAGCGAACATAAATGAATAGAGTCTTTAATTTCAAGCGGTCGGGTATGACCTGCCCGGAATTTTCCTTTGTTTCCCCTTTAACATTCTGGTTTTCCTCTCCGTCAATTTAAAGTGCAAGACGACAGTTCTGGAAACAAAACAAAATCACGCGAGGTCACTCTCAAGGAAAAGTGAGAATCATAATAATTTTGAGAAAGACCCTTGGGTGAACCCTTTCTGTAAATACAAGTGACATTGAACCTTACAGAAGAATTCACCAGTTTACATAGTCAAATAAATTCATATATAAGTGAAAGATCCAGTGCCTTAAGGGAATCATTTCTATTCGTGAAGAGACAGAAATCTCGTGGAAGTGGAAGATAAAAGTCTTTGCTACATCTCTGTTTTTTCTTTTTCTGTATCCGCTACTTTTTTGTTCTCTACATTTTCACACAACCGATTTGAAGATGGCTTTGTTGGATAAAAATAAAGAATCGGAATACTTGGAACAGGTATCACTTGCGATGCAATTCATTTTCTAAAGTTGTGCAGCTTGAAACCGATAAAAATACCGTTTACATTTAAAACCATAATTTTGTTTGGTTTTACATAATTACCATTTTGATTTATATTTTTCCAATTAGTGTCATTTTGTTTGCTGTGTTGAAGAATATTTTGAATTGTGAAAAACTAATGTTTCACACTGGTTTAAAATTTTAGTTTCGATTGGCTGTAAAAGACCTTCGACAGGATGAACCGACACTACTACGATTCTTACGGGGTAAGCTAAAATTTAAAACTTTAAGAATCTAAGAGTCTAGAACCTAGTTAGGTGTAGCATTTATTTTAATAGATTACAAAATTCGTATCTACTGAATCATAAAAAAAATATTTCAAGGCACAAAAATTATTGCATTATAATTGAACTAAAATTCATAATCATTGCCTTATTTATTACTATTATAACATATTTATTTGTGCAATTTCCTTTATCAAATCAGTCACCGCCATCTTAATTTGTACATTATAAATAAACTCAGAATTATCTTTGCTACAAATTTTATTCATATTTGGTCAATTAGTTGTTTAATATGTTGATGCAGGCAAAGACTAAAATAAAGAAATGGATATGGTAAATGAATTTACGTGAACCTAAAATGAAGCAATCCATGAATTGTGTATCTCCAAAATTTCTAGAAGAGCTGCGAAGAGTTGTGGTGCAATTCTAATTTTAGATTTCTTTATGCATTGCTTGAGGCTTAGAGGATTATTATTCACAATGAACTTAGAAGAGCAAAGATTCACATCAGCGATCTTAGGTAAAATATAATAAACCTTTCAGCCTTGAAAGTTAGATCTTATCGTTACACAGAATAATCATTTAGTTTATTAGAGGGCACTTTAGATTTTATAGTAGTTAAGAATAACTTAAGATAAAGTACTTAAGGTTAAATCTAAAAAATTGTATCAGAATATTTTTGTGCAGACTGTAAGTTACATAAATAATATGCTTAACATGTTTGCAAAGTTATACTTTACAGCATGGAAAAGTGGATAAATAAATAGGATAATTTGTTGAAGAAGAGTAGTACGCTGTTTATAATTGCGTAAGTCGCGTAACAAACAAAATCAAATTAGGAATCCCAATTTTTCAGAATTCTCCCATTACCCCTGTAATTGTCGCAATTGCAATTGCACCGCCACAAAACTAATTAACAAAGATAATTACCCAAGTATAGAGTATAATCAATATAGTTAGCATATTGGAAATAAATTGAAAATGGCTCGCTGGAATGATTAGTATGTGAATAAATTATTGCTTCTATTTAATGTATGTTTTCGTTTTGTTTTAGCACGAGATTACGATATCAGCAAAGCTGAAGATATGCTGCGCAAGGTTCGTAATCTGATAATGCTATTTTGAAATGGTTAACGTAATGTATTAGAGCGTATAATTTAATATGGCCCTTATAGTGAAATAATGAATTCGACTGATTTATACAGTTAAGAAATTTCATGTTGAATAATTGAAAATTATATTAAACATTTACTTGTTTTACTTTCCTTTGTATTTTAAAAACGGAAAATTTCAATTAATCGCGCAAAAATAATCAACTATAGTCAGTAAAATGGCGACAAGACAATGATATCGACAACTACCTCTCATGGAACATAAATCCCGTTGTCCTCGAATCTTTTCCGCATGGTACGTACGGACGAGATTATGAGGGAAGGACTGGTAAGTTTCCAAACAAAATTATACAAAGTAGTGAAAATTGTTTCAAATGGTCATTTAATTTGTTGGCTTCTTGCTTTGATTTTCTATCAACGCACACGCGCAGTATATTATTTTCCTGTGGGTTCCTGGCAAGTTCGCATAATGATTTCGAAGGGATACGGCGAAGACATGTTAAAGCAGATACTGTGGTCCATGGAAGACATCATGATTAAAGTAAACAATTCTGGACATGAACACTTTTCAGTGATTGTAGACTTGGACGAATTAACCTACTGGAAAGTTGCACATTATGAAAGTATGCGTCTAGTTCAATTTTTTATAAATTATTTTCTTAGATTGTGTTCAGAAATATAACAAAACGTCTTTTTTCAGCAATCCAAATGGTGCTAAAGGTCTTCCGCGATTTTGAACAGAACTTTCCAGAGAAATTGGGCCACGCCTACGTAGTCAACAGTATGAAATCTTTTTTTTGCAAAACCTTTTTATATATGTGTGCTGCTAATATTGTCTTTGATGGGTATATTTAATTTTAATGTTGCAGCCCCCTGGGTTTTGAATTATGTTTGGCCACTAGTGAAGCCATTGCTAACTGGAAGAACAATGCAGAAAGTACAGTTTCTGGGATCAGACAGCGCAAAATTTATCCCGGAGCTCTTGAAGAAAATGCCGGCAAAGTCCATGTCGCCAAAACTTGCTGGTTTAGCGAAAGAGTCTGAAAATAACAATGCATCAGTCCAGTTGCCAGAGCTCGGAGCTTCTCCAGTCTCTTGAATGCATCTTTCCAACAGAGTCTCACAGTTTTGTGAGTGAACAATCACTCATATCTATGATATGCTCTCTCATCTAGCTATGAAAAGCATTTAATAAAAATTAACCTCTTTTGTAATATATTGTAATTGGGTACCTAAACCTAGGTTTAATGATACGCTTTGTTGAATTGCGTTGTGTAAAATTGGTAGAGCTTCTTACATCCAACTTGATCCAACCGTAACGTAATTTAGTGTTGTACTATAGATATTAACACTGTCTCATATCTTGATGTCTATTAAAATATGTATGTTAATATTTTTGAAGCCTGATTTTCTGTTTAACATGTGCAGATAGTCTATTATGTCAAATAAAATTAGCATTTAACTTGATGTTTGTTGTTAAAATTAATGAAATTGTACGCATGTACCATTGCTATTACCAGCTATTATTTAGCTAGTCGATATTGACACTTAATGTGAAAGAGAGGCTACATTAGATATTATATGAAAATTGCTCATATTGTACAGTATATAGAAAAGTAGATCTTGAAATATTTCGGCACAATAAACTCTGTTTTTAATTGCATTTTGAAAAATACACTTATTTCGCATCATCATTCGGAAAGAGTTCAAATGTTTAGACAGATGGATTTAGGTGTTCTAGATATTTAGTGATATGTATTATATATCTGAAAAATTCTATAACATAAAAAACACGGTTTAGTGGAATTTCAACGAAGACAAATGTTTAAGTTTAAACTATTGTATTCAATTTTATTAAACAAAAGAAATATTTATCACATCATCAGTTTTCTTGAAATGAAAAAGCGCAGTGCAATACTTTAATGTTCTAAATGCTTTTCTAACAATTAAAACAAACCGTCAAACGCCTCAAGAACATTTCCTCATAGTTTTTAGATTCGATTCAAGCGAATTAAAATTGAATTTGTTAACCAAAATGTACTTGTCTTTTGATTTAGGTATTTGCTTTATTCTCAAAGTTTCGCTTTATAAAAGGTATTTATAATTAAAGGCAGGTATAATCTTCAATCTTATTGTCTTTTGGATACTTGAGTACATACATTAGTAAAATAAAGATTTTAAGCGTCCTGCGATCCACCTTTAAAAGTAAGTCTCGGAAAATTGGAAAGGCGGAGTTATTTCAGTAAAATTGACACGGTATACTAAGAACCCATTGATTGCATGCATTGAAGAAACTAAATACGTTACTTAAATAGTTAATCATTAAATACTTCTACTCTCCGCATAACACTTTAACGGACTCCTGTCTTATAACATAATAACTAATGTAATCTTCACATCTAAAAGAAGCACATAAACGTAATGATATCACGCACTTCATACTTAGTAAAAGCTAAAACATTTTATTTTTAGACTACAAGATTATAATGTAGAGTACAAGTAGTAAAATAATTTAATATATTACAAGAAAGACGCTGCAGAATATTGAGTTGTACAAGTACCTGTGCAGTTTAAAAAATTATAACAGTATCAAATTTTGATTGAGACGATATGCTTGAGAAGAACCCTCTGTCCAGAAAATATAACGAGCTACGAATAACAATTCCTCTGCGTGATTGTATAAAATAGTAAATTTTTATCAGACTTCTGGATTGTTCGGATCGGCGTGCACATGAATAGTAACTTTTAATCTGGCTGCGTGTCTCGTTTCAAAAAATCTCTTGAACTCATGTGAAACCAAACGAATGAGAAGCTGAAAAATCAGAAATAATTCATATTACAGCCTATGACAATTAGCAAACTTGAACTTTAATGATTTGTGAATAGTGGCTGAAATGAACTTACAACAAGTGCTATAACGTCAGCTATCATTAGCATAAGAAATACGTATTTCCATCCGGCACTGCCAACTGCCGCCACAGAACCAGCTAGTAATGGTCCCACAGCTGCACCGATGGATCCTGTTCCATCAATAATTGCAGTAACGGTGGCTAAAGCTCTAGCGTTTCCCATTAGACAGGGATGCGTTCCAAGTTCAGTTGAAACGGCGGTAGTGATTAGTGCGTAAGGGCCGTTTACAAGAATCCCCACAATGATAAGAAGAATGATGCTTGCCCAAAGACTTTCGGATCCATAGTTTTGGTACACTAGCATCGTTGGAATAGCGAAGCACAACATACCAGCACAAGTAGTAGCACTCATTCCAGAATAGTCGGAGATAACGCCCGCTAGGATTCCACCAATGATTCCTCCGACATCAAAGAATGTCGACAGGTAGCCACTTTCTGTAGCATCAAATTTTGCTAAAAAACAAAAACGTAATTTTACTTATTTTTGTTCTGGTTAGTACTACATGGAAATTTAGAGACTTTTGCCTTAATTTGAATTTACTCGAATTGCTGATGTAACGAGGAAGCCAGTAGAGGAAGGTGTAGCTAACCAATTTAGCAAAGAAAAGGCACAAGGAAAATTCTACAACTCCAGGAATCTTAAGGAAATAAGTTTAAAGATTATAATAGTGGACAAATCTCAACATTTTTCACTCGGATCTCTACCGGTCAATCAAAGTGTCTTATAATGAAATATACATACACGCCGTAAATAAGAAATGAAGCTGGGAGCGCTTACATGCACACAACAAAAAATGCTTTTTGATGTGTGCAAGTGCAATGCGAGAGGATGTGTCTTTATAGTTTTACGAGATTTCGTTCAAGTTCGGTTCTTGTTGCGTTTCGAAGTGTCCTGAGGATTTTCATCTTTCTCTTCATCGATAAAGTAAGTTTATACTCATTGAAGGAGTTAATTAGTTTTTAGTAAGTGACTTTTAACAATTATGGCTAGGATTTAATTAAATTTTGAGCCTTTTTTACTGACCTACTCAGGTCAGGGTTGATTTTTTGGAGGCCCGGCTCCTGAAAACTAAATGGCCGCAAAGAAATCAAGTTTAGCTGATTACAGGAGGCGTCTGAAGGAGGCTGGCATTGCTCGGGTGGTCGATGCCGATGAGTACCACAGAAGGGAAATGAAGCGAACCAACAACATGACATCCGCGGAGTCCCAAATATTGTGGAAGGTAAGCATTCAGACTAAAGAAGTAGTATTGTGGATTTTGGTGAAGATCGTTGACGAGTTTGTCGTTATTTTTTGGTTCTTAGACAATGTCTGAAGCCCAAAAAGCACCTTACATTGCTCTTCATCAGGATGACTGTCAACGATATAACAAAGAAAAAGAGGAAAAGGGACTCGGAAAAGGAAAAGCCGGAACGTACAGGCTGCCAACTAAACGCACAGAACGGCCAAAGAAACAGTTCCGGAAATGTAAGCAATTAATCAAAGTAACGGAAGCCTACTGACAGTTTACCCGTTACATATAACATTATACATGCTTTCCGAATCGTTTCTTAGGGACGGCAACCACCAAGGAGTTTGGGAAACGGTGTGACACAAAGTATGTAGGCTCGGGCAAAACTTCAGATGTAATTGGGCAGCATGACTCTAGCAACCTTGATCGCAACAGTCAGCGATATCAATATGTAACCTTTATATATACATTAAACTCAACAGGAGTAATATATTATATACTTGATGCTAACTAAAAAACCCATACTTCCTGTTCAGTTTCAGTTATTGTTTGGGTCATCACATGTGGTCAACGACTACATTGGATGGGTGACGAAGATGAGAGACGGTGTCCTCTACCACCCTGATACGAAAAAGTACTTTGCGTTCCGGATGCCACAAGTTGTGTTGGAGTACGTGAAATTTACAGACTTCTCCGGGCCGACAGAAAGGTTTGCCTATGTTAGTGGAGGAAGATCCGATTGTTTCAATCCCGACGTCCATATTGAAGCGGGTAAGCGTCAATTCTGTCTAGGTAGAAGTTGTTAATTATATTTCAGATTTTTTTGAAATCCCTTATTTTTTCGTAGCAATGCAAGCCTCCAGCTCCCACTACGCTGGATCTGGATATGATCGCGCTCATCTTGCAGTGTGGCAGAACTGGACTCGAAACCTGAAAATCCTCTGTCTGTCGTTTCATGTCACTAACATTGTCCCTGCTCTCCCGCTCATCAATTCGCATCGACTCGAAACAGTCAAGCGGAACTTCCGACAACGAATACTGGAGGAGGGGCACGGGATTATTATTTCAACCACCATCTACGAGGGGCCGTAAGTGATACATTGGTTAATGGTAGACGCGACGAAAGTGCAAATTTTTTCTTCACCTTACTGATACACTTTGTTTTCTCATTGTAGACCCGCGAATATTAAGTGGTTAGTAGCCCAAAACGATGATCCAATCCCCATTCCGACTGCTTTTGGAAAAATCTTGATAACGCGACGGATTGATGGTGTCCATATAAGAGGCTGGAAAATTCTAAACGAAGCGGGAAAGGCCTCCGAAACAATATCACAGGTGGACCCGTTTTTGCTAATGCAGACCGCAGGGTGTCCCTTCACTGCCAACAGCCGCCTACTTTTTCGCTCAATCGAAGAGGGGAAAACCCAACGTTTGTATCAAGACGACCCGGATTTTCTCAGGTTCACTCCACAAATTCAGGCGTATCGAGCTCTTTTTGACAATGCCACTCAGGATGATAGTCGTCCTTCAACATCTTCGGCTGGTAATTGGCAAACTTTTGTTAAATCGAGGTCATTATATTTCAATCCTCCTTAACACCAAATATGTTAATGTGTATGGTTTTCCAACAGCCTTCAGCTCAACGGCTGAGACCAGTGACGAACCCTCACTAAGACTTGACGAGGATAACTCCTTCGGCTCCGACACTGATTTTGAGGATTGAGCGACTGTGCAACCTTATCAAACGACCTTTATATTATTTTGTTACATTTTGATTAATTGTCTTGCATAACTGATTAAATGTTACAGTGCATTAAAACTTTAGTCTGTAGTTACGAGTTGTTGATTGTATACTTCTTTATAAGACATTTGGATTGACCGGCAGAGATCCGGAGGGTCACGTGGGTGTGGCCAAGGTATGTTATTATGACGTAAAACTACCTTTAAGGCTTCAGTAAAACCGACCGCTTTGATTTTAACTTCAGGGTCATAACGATTAATCATCGGAGTGTCCTCTCTTGGATCATATATGTCATCAGATGAGGCTAGGAGTCGACTTGTGTCATCACTCGTATCATCATCTTCTAGATATCGCTTTGTTCGTTGCCGTTGCAAACCAGTACTGCTGCTGCTGCCAGCACTTCCAGAACTTTTATTGAGATCATTCGCTGGTCTGCCGCTATCACTATTATTGTCTCCCGCGTGGTCCGGTTGCCCGCAATGAACATGTTGAGGCTTTGGAACCAGGAAAAGGAATACGATGAATCCCATCCCTCCAATTAATGCACCAGGTACAATGAAGCTGAGACCCCAATTGTCACCGACATAGGCTGTCGCTATTACTGAGCCTAAAATGTTGCCCAATGAAGTATGTGAATTCCATATGCCAAATATTAATCCACGCTTCCCTTTGCCGAACCAATTCGCAACAACTGTGACAACACCGGGCCACCCTGTCGTTTGGAATATACCTCCAAGTGCCTGAAGAGCAACACGTCATTGTACATAATGAGAAACATTCAAATAATCAATGGTTAATCCTTGTTAGAAAATAAAATCTATTACCTGAACCAATATAAAGTAAGACAAGTTGTGAACATTTCGAAATCTTGCGAGACCAAACAGGTAGGTGAAAAATCCAGAAAGCAACATTCCCAACGAGAGGAAATATCGTAGATTTACACGTTCCGCAACAAACCCACTTAAATCAACAAAAATCACATCGATGACGAAAATCCATTTGGGAATTTATTAAATAAATAAACTCTGACAAGTGCAATTCAGTACCTGACAAACATGCCAGCGGCGTACGCGAACAAAAATGCCGAATCCAATGTCCCCAGAAGAATGTCAGCATCAGGCCGATCTGATTAAAATATTTTCACTTCGTTTCACTTAATTGATTGATTAGGGCTGATTGAAGCAATACTTAAACAACAATGTCAAGTAACAACATACCAAATGGTGCCCAATCACACCACGTACTGTCATTGACTACATTTGGCGGCGGGGTTATGGTCGAGCAGTTCCGGTTCAGTACATTTTTCACAATACTAATGGGTTTTCTGGATAAGTGATACGTTGTATAGCTCAAGTAGGTGATGACTAAAACTGAAACACGATACCTAACAAAGAAAATAATATTTTTAAGGTAAAATTCACAAGTACAATATATTCAGTGTCTCTCAATCGGGTTCGGGTATAGCACACTCTACATAATGCATAAATTATTATTTCATAATTTATGAAACTTACCAAAAATCTCTATTGACTGTTCTTCCAGAACACCACCAATCTGAGCATTTCTGGATGGCACGAATTCCCCAGGGCAAATCCCTCCTGTGTCTGAAGACATTCCCACCAGTCCTGACAATAACAGACGGAGAACGAGATCTCAGGTCACTGTTGTTGCTCACGTTGTCATTAACGCCCGCGCCGTCCATGCTGCCGTTAGGAGATGATGAGCCATTAGACGAGTCGTCTCGTGCCACTCCGTAAGCTCTTGCTCTCTGCATCATGATGGTTGTCTGGATTTGCAGAGCTGTAGGCTGGATGGATAATTGCTTATCACAATTCAAAGTCACAACAGGAAGGGACGCGGATGCAAACCCAAATCGTGTGACTTTGCCTTTCGTTATTGCAGGTATTGCAGAGTAGAAGCCATATATGAACCTTTTAGCAGGCGATGATGAATGGAAAAGAGCAGCGGGGCAGTCTCCGTATTAAAGTCCGTTCTTGCACGGAGCTCAGCCTTCTTTTTGATGACGAAAGTGACGAATTTTAATATACGATGGGCATGCGGTAATTATATCACATAAACCGCCTGACTCTGCCTTCCAATTCCAATACAGTGGAGTCGTGGCTCTTATCTTATCAACGGGACAGGCCAAGTTGAAGAGAGGGCAAATATTAATGCAACTATTAAAGTAATATCTTGCTTACATCATATATCCCCAACAACAACGGTTTTCTATGTACGTACGTTGAAACGATAACGTTCATGCATGAACATTTAATTGAGCTTAAATCACAGAGTCAGAAGATTTTTTGTTTTTAGGGAAAGATCAGGAGAAGCCCTCGTGGTAGGTCTGTTGGCCTTCTTCATATAGGTAGACTGTAAATAAAC
>VYYJ01002520.1:0-20952 GCA_021029165.1 Cyphoderus albinus | reverse complement strand
TTCTAGGGCAAAAGGTGTTCATTTTTGAAAAGCAGATGATACTTTTTGTACTCAACTGATATTACATGTAGCACTCAAAATACTGAATAAATCAAATCAAGCCATTTACTGCTTATTAACATTGCTATTTGCTTTTTATATAAAAGAGGATTGTATAATGTATAGAACCAATGCAATGACAAATTATAGAACAAAAGAAAAAAACTATGTTTATTTTAACAATTATTATACAAAGGATAATTGGCTTCTTTTTTGGCAACACTCACTCATTCATTTGAACATTTTTTTGCTGTTATGTTTGTGCCATCCTTGAGCAGACATGATATGACATGACAAGTATGTAATAAATATTCAGTTTATTAGCGGCGTTTATTAGCATCCACATCTACCGAACCAGACGAAGACAAAAATCCATCAACTCTCTGTAAAAGTGAAGTCAGCTCAAACATAACATTAAAGGAGGAATGCAAATGTGAAAGAATAAACTTCTCAATAATTTTCCTTTTAGTATGTTTAGTAAGAAAAGAGTAAAAGTGAACAAGCACGGAAGCAAGCACACAGATAACCTTTAAGAGCTCAGCTTACGACAGTCATAAAAAATTAAGCTTTTCTCCATCTTCCCATCTTTCCGTCGCGTCTCCCCACCTTCTTCGTCTTCTTGCGTTTCTCCTGATCTTTCCTGCGAAACACAACAGCATAGATGCCTTGCCTTGGTATATAGAAGCTAACTAAGTAATTCAATATTGTTTGCTTCCAACGTCTATTATGCTAAGCAGAAGCGTAATAGTAGCGGAATAATTTTATGCATTGCTCCTCTATAAAATTATGCTTTGCCATTATGTACATAACATTACTCACATTATTACCGGCGTTATTGGACTTTGAAACGGTCTTGTCATTCATAATAATAATGATGAATCCTGTTTCGTACCCATCAAAGAAAAGATGTACCAATATCAAAGCAAAACATGCATAGGAAACGAAAAGTAAAACTTCACTTTTCCCGTAATAAGTATAGCATTTTAGAAGTAGCGCTTTATTATTATAAGATAAAATGGAGTGCTCCTGCTTTCGCTTTTCGTCTAGTACTTCTACATACATAAATTATAAGGTTAAGAAATTTAATGGCTCTTACTTTGTAGCAGCGGGCAATTTTATATTGCATTACCTATTCACTTACTTAGTAATCATTGCGTAATAGAAGTCTTGTCGTAGTCAACATCATCGACGTTGTCAATCTTCTCCTTGTGAAGTCAAATAATGTCACAACGAAACACATCACTACTACTGACAACGAAGGGTGAAGCATCTTTGTCATCCGTTAACAGAATCATAAAAAAGAAATGGCAATGACGATGGCGATGCGTGAATATACAACTCAACGAAGACTGTGTTGCGTTGTTGTAAGGACAGTGGAAAATGTGTCCACTAAATATTATATTTTTGTTGGAAATTCCATGTTTTGGAGACGTACTACGGATTTTTATGAAGTATTTCTCCGGCCCAGCCACAACAAGCAGACAAGCTACTCTTTATTCATGGAGAGATGGATATACTCCATTTTGAACTTAACTGAAAGTCAAGCCGTTATTATGATATAGTAATGTATGCAGAGTGTTATTGCTTGTGTCTCGTAAAGCAAACCAGTTCACTCCACACAAGACGACTCATCATCATCAAGTCGTACAAATAATAATGATACTCATGTCGCGTCGTAATCATCATCATTTCTCAAACTCACGGGGTGGTACGGTGATATTCCATTTCTTACGTTAGGACTATATGATATAAAATTCAAAGGCACTAAGAAACTTTCTCAGAAAATATTTCAGTCGGAAATTGTTTCTTTTGAAGATCTGGCATATGTACATAGAATATTTACCTTACTGTCAGTACTTTCACTTTTTGGGTACAATGAATGCCATGCATTATTATTCAAGTGCGTAGGCGACTTAATACGAGTTTACAGGTTATATGACATTGCTGAAACTGTAGGGTCACAGGTTTGCTTGATAAAACAACAGACAATATTGTTTTAGAAAAGGGCACGCAGAAACGAAAACACTTTCATTTTCATTTTCTCGTGTGTATGTCAAACGTTCATTGTCATTTCAGGTTAATACATGAAAGTCACCTTATAACCTAAATAATGTGTGGTGTAGGCAATAATGGACAACTATGTATTACCTGATCAAAAAATTACCTTTACATTTAAGGTATCATGGTGCAAACAACAAATTGTCTGGGACACCCACACTGAAGCCAATCTTGTTTTTAATTAACATTTGGCTTACATACTGAATTCTAGTTGCAAATAGCAACATTAACCTTACAAATGAAAGTAAGAAATTGAGTTAATAACAGTCGAGACAAAGGAATTTAATATTATAATGGTGTTTGTTTCCCGTTCTCTTCTACAAACAAGGTCTAGTATTAAACCCGACCGACTGTCTTTTTCATTTCTATCCAAGTGCGTCACGACGACACGGCTACTAGGCTAATTTCGCAAAACTACAAATGTCTCATCTTCATTCCCCGGTTTTTTATTTCTCGCCACTTGGTACAACGGCAATGGCAAGCTGTGTCAAATAACGCCCAGGCTGGTCTTTCTCCGTCTTTCGCTGAACACAATCATGTAATATTGCATCCGTACAAACTTATTTTCGTAAATACCATATACTTTTATTTTAGTTGACCTCGCTATAAAATGCATTTGTAATTGTTTTTATTCTACAACAGAAATCAAACTGCATTTAAAGGTGTTACCAATTAACCTATTTAACTAGTGCAGATAACCTCTAAACATATTGACATAACACAATTAATGAGATTCTACCTATGACGTTTTAATAGTCCTATTACAGTAGCATAGTCGTTTCGTCGTCGATGTACTACAATTTTACGAATTATCGAGGAGCCGCATTCAGACGATTTTTTTGTTAGTCCACCAGAGACAAAGTCAAAACATAAGAAAAACTTGATCTTTCATACATAAACCTGTTTCACAGCGGAGACGTTTTAAAAATAGAGAAAACAGAAAGATGATATGATATGAGAGAAAGGGATAAATATCAGATAATACTACAGAAGATCCTGTACTTGCCGCATTCTAAAACAGAGTCCTTTTCTTTTGTTTTTTTCTTTTTATACAATAAAAACAATATTTGACTAGGTACTTCTAGTTGTCTGTTTACTCTTGTTACTCTGTACTGCACAGTTCTCCAAGTTTCTCAACTTGGCTTTTTCTTTGTAATGCTGCGCTGCAGAAAATCCTCTGGTGGCCTTTTTGTGGCTCGTCTGAAGTCTCAGCGCTTTTTATCACCCCTACGTATCACATCATGGGATACGATATGATGCGAGATGATATCGTCCCAAAAGTATGAATTCCTTCCTTCCGCTCCTGCTAAGCTTATTTACAATACACTTTGTTCACCACACCAAACACCAACCAAAAAGCAAACGACGAAAAAGCGTAAAGTGAAACAGGGGAAGGTAGAATAAAAATGTTTCGAGTTTGAAATTGAAGCCACAGAAATTTTTTATGCTTTTTATTCACAACAAGGTACTTTTAGGGGAAGAGGCGGAAAATAGTAATAACTACGTAGTAGAGCTACGGTGTTGTTGTTGTGTCCCTATTCCGGAGTATTTTATGGGCCATTTATACCCCCGTTTTAGACACTTCCCGCCAATTTTAGATTGGAGTGATATGAAATGATACAAACACAGTTGCAGCAGCCAATGTTTACATTTGCAAGCACCACTTATACTTGAGCTTAGCTTAGCTTAACAAGTTTTTGCACGTTTGTGCCAACTACGTGGAAACATGTGTGTCCACAAAATGTGTCTGCAAAAGTGGCTGCAAAAAGGAATTGAATGCTTTCCGTATGTAATACAATATTCAAGTACCATATCATATCTTGATCTAATGTGATATCATATTGGCTTACTACTTTACCCAAACTCACACATATTTACTAAATAAGACAACCTCCTTACTTTGAGTTTCATAAGCAAAAAACTAATAAAAATTCTCACAATAAAAATAGTCTTATTGCCTCATTGGCTTGTGCAACGTTGTTGTAGCTGTTTCATCTAGTAGCATGTGTGTTTGCAGCTGTTTTGTTGTTATGTTATGTTATGTCTAGCCAACTCGCCAGACCTCGAGTTTTGACTTAACTTTCTCCTTCATCCGAATTGAATGAAGTGAGTGTGCAAATGAATATTGCACGATCTCTCTCACTTCATTTCGTAGTTTTGAAAGGGTGAATGAATGAAGGAATGAATAGCCTGTTTTCATTTCACACACTTTGGCTCGTCTTCTCGCCTCTATTAAGCGGGAAAGGCCTGGAGCGACGTTATGTAATGCGCTCGCAATAAAATAACATTCCAAATATCCGGCAATCTAATATCTGTCTATTTATTGGAGATGCGAGCCGATAGACGAATGTTATATTACATTATGTTATGTTCATGCTTTATGTGATGTTTGATCGCGATGTGATGTTATGTGATGCGACTCCGGTTTTTCCGGTAGCATGTTATATAAGAAAAGTAAAACAGTTGCTTTTGGCTTTTGCAACACAGCGGGTGCTCAATTTTTTCGTTGCTTGCAAGCAACAGCAACAAACCCAAGATGATAAAAATTATAGTGCATTCTTAAATATAAGAAGAATGGAGTTATGTCATGGTGCATTTTGGTAATGTGGGTGTGTGAAAGGAACAGATAAGCGATGGCTTTGAAAATAAGAAAAATTGAGTGAAGAAGGAAGGGAAAAGGGAAGATTCGGAACGGATAATAAAAGGTGGTACGTAACATACAATATTATTTACTCTAGCTTTTTCTCCATGTATATGCATATTTTTATGTTTCTTGAAAAAACAGAATCGCTATAATATTGTTTCCCTTTTTCATTCCGAGGCTCTCATGACCTGTGTAATATAAATATATGATGTACTATGGTGAAACCGCTGAAAATCCAACAAAGTATTTTCTGGTATTTTCTTGTCACCGCGTAGCTACATGTATGTGCCAGTTAGAGCGGAGATATAAAAAAAGCAAACGGCAATGTCAAATGAATAATTGTGCGTTGCATTCGATGCAGCGTAATATTTATTTTACATGGGGCAGTTCAAGATGGGTAAAATTGGTATATTTTAACACCATCAAAATGTTGCAACACAATAGAAGATAAATTCTATTGCTCACAAAGGCTGATTCAGTAGTTTCGAAATAGTTGGTAAAATACTGAGGTTTAATGTTTGTTTGTGTTATAAATAATTTGGAAGTTTTATCGAAAAAAATAAACCAAGTTCGAAATAAGCGTATTTACTTCACCTTTATGAACTGCTGGGAAAGTTTGATAAAAGCATTTTGATGGAATTTTTCTCATTTTATGTTGCGTAAAGAGGCATTCGCATTGATATTGATGATGGTGGTGATGTTCTTAAAGATAAGCGACTCCCTCTGGAGATAGTTAATAAGGGGAAAGAGAAATGCGATACAACATGAAAAAAGTAAGTTTTTGCAGCCAGTTGTGTTGTTGTTGTATCGTATCAGAGAGAGAGAAAGTGAATCACGTTTTTCTTCCTGATGTCGTTTCGTTGCATTTCCCTTTTACTACTGCAATGCAATTACAATCGGGTACGTTGGAAAAATTGTATCACGAACATTTCCCCTAAAAACCTTTTTCTCAGTATCACTTTGACCTGACCCTTCCTGTATCATTTTCCCCTCATTCTTGTTGTTGCTCAACTTTCTTTACTAGTTTTCGTTAGTGACAATGCAGTATCAGCAACAGAAAAGGAAGTATGTTGCAAGCAACTTGCACACATTTTCTTCGTATAATCACGCAATACACACTACTCTAATACGGAAGAGCAACGCGTTGCATCTCAACGTGAAAATAAATTGTTTGTTTTTCTTCATATATTTTCAGAGAATTTTAGAAACGAAAGTTCCACCATCATATAATATCACATCCCCATCACACATCTTAGTCATAATCTGGCAGTCGTTGTTAAACCATATAAGTTATGCTATTAATATTATATTTTAATGCAGTGGAATGCTGCTGTTTTATTACAATCGCCAATCGGTTATTGCCACTTTTCCGGAGATTTTGTTTTGAATTGTTTTTCTGTCCATGGTCTTATCAAAGTCATATTTCTCACTCTTGTTTGAACGTAAACTAAATTAAGGAGAATTTTACTAATAATGATAAATAAACAAAAACCAAAACAAATGACTGGTTAATAAATACGCCGACATAATTATTTAATATCAATTCGGCATTTTAAATCCAAAAGATCTCTCTATTTCTTGGTGTCATTTGATGATTACAATTAACATGATGTCGAATCCGTTATTTACCGAAGAAAACGAACCACTTTTAGATTAACTAAAATACGCACTTTAAAAAAATCAACGATGTCGCGTAGAACATCAAATCGACATTTTTTCTACCCTTAAGTTGTCGCGAAACTTATTATGCATACGTATGTGGCGAACAGTTTCACATTTATGCACTGTGCTAAGTTATGGTGAAAATTGTGCAGCAAAAATACGTTGGTCTTGACTGCATCAATTTATTTCCACATCTTTTAAGAAAAGAGAATAAGACACAAAAATAAAGTGTATGCCTACTGAAAAGAGCTAAGAAAGTGGAAACTATAATATACCCACTTACTATGTTATAAAGATTTTTTCTGCTTTTAGTTATACTTTGCACCTCCATTTTACTCCCTTTTTATATTTTGTTTTTCATCGAAATTTTTGTTATATCTTATTTTTCAAGTCGTAAAGCATACAAAAAAATTTATGTGTATTATAAAATAATACAATAATAAATGCGAGCGACGCGATGCGAAGTAGTCAGAGCCCATTTCGCTGAGGAAGAAAATTAAATAGGTGCTTCACTTTTCATTTATTTTCCTTTCATCCTCTACCCGCCCCGCTTTCATTTCTTTTTTCTTGTCGTCGGCCGTCTTGTCTTATCTTCAGGATTCTTTTTTATTTATATTGCGCCCACTGTTACTACTGCTATTTTATTTAGCTTAGAGAAACATTCGAGACAAGATTTACTGGGACGAAAAAGATGTCTGTGTCTGTGTGTATGTGTGCGTTGTGTTGACTTGCCGTTTGTTTGGTGAGTGGCTGTTTGACTATAGAAACTTTTCAACAGTTTATTTTCAGCCTTTAAAAGAAACATTTAAATTTTTATGGATGTGTTTTTGTGTGATGAAGTTAAATATGGTGTGAAAAAGTAAAGTCGGTCCGAATTTGTTTATTTTTCTGTTTCAAAATACTTCTTTATGACAGAAGGATGAGAACTTGGTTTTTAGTCACAAAACCCAGATTTATGTTGTTTTTGAGATGTCTTGTATTGCCTGTTTTCTCTGTACTTAATTTGCAAATTTAGATATTTGCTGAAGCTTATTTAGTCTTGTGGGATTTTTAACGATTTTCATTTACATATATTTGGTCCATGGAAATAAAAAAGGGTTTTATCTTGAAAATGTTTGGATTTGTTTCATTACGCAGGCAAACATTAATAATAGTACGTAGTCAACGACGTTTGTAATATTTACGCAATAATAAATATCTTATAAATCAAAGATCGGTGATGGTAACGGGTGGAGATATGAAATAAATGTGTAATTACAGTTGGTGTTGAATAATTATTTAATTCTAAAATACTGTCGCAATATAATCTCGAACTACATCAGCAGAAGCATATCACTTGCTTTATATTGTCACTGTGATTCTTTATAATTTATTTTTTCTGCTGTATCGACTTTCCCCGAATGCATTATTATTGGCATGTTCTCTAGTTTTCCCGTCACAGTTCTTTCAGTTCAGTCCTGCCTTCCTTTGTTTCTTTTCGTTGCTCTACTTTCGCCTTGAAAAGGCACGGCGCAGGGAATAATGCAATAAATAAATAGATACATAATAATATTGTGCAGCGCAGTTGATGCACGATCAGCAATAACAAAAGAAGAAGTCCATTTCTTCAGAGACTCAATAGTATCTTCCTTTTCCTTTTCTATTTGGAAAGACTTCGATCAATAGCACCAGCTACAAATATATAAATAATATTGTTATGCAAGCGTTTCATGCTGACATGCATAGTTTGTATTATATATTCCAAACAATATGGTTTTCCGGTGCAACATTGACAAATTATCAGCATGTCGATGTAGCTACTTCGTCGTCTTTGTAAAAGAGATTGTTGAATTTTGTTGTGAAAACGAAACGAACAAGTTACTAAACTGTAGTTATTAATAGTTTGTATGTGGTTGATGTCGATATGTTGCATGTTGATGCGATAATGATTGATAAATAAGAGTGAAATTAATTTATGAATGATCTTGCATTGGAATGGTTTGTAGCGAGTATTATGTTATTTATACAATGATAATCGCCGCTTTGAGACTCAGACAGCCTGAGTCAGACGCGTCAGTTATTTAACTTATATCAACATAGACAATTTCGAATGTTTGAGAAAAATTGCAATGGTTGTGTAATTAAATGTGTAAGCATTGATTTGATATGAATTTAGCTTATACATATCTAAAACCATTCATGGTAATTGGGGCTTCCATAATTAATAAAGGTTAAAGTTATTATTCTAATTCTAAAAACGGGACAATTTTGAACTTTTTAAATAAATAATGTAATGTATTTTAAAGTTTGTTTTATGCAGTGCGGAAATATAAAAAGTTCCGGAGGGGCTTATCTTCATAAAATTGAGCTATACTGCAAGCTCAGGTACATTATGCACACACAAGTGCAGATTTCCAACTCTGGGAATTCAGAAAATTCTTGCTCAATTCTCTAATACGTAATATATAGTAGTGGAGCAATGAATTAACTAAGCGGGATGTTTTATGATGATACACAAATAAGGTTTGACTGGAGCACTTTACTGGCACGGTGCCCCACTCAGCTCAACTCAATTCGAGTCAATTTGCCGTTCCGTTTCCTTCCCTTTCCTCCGTGTTCCAGCAGATCGACATGGTTTACTTTTTACACAATGACTACAATATGCAAAGATAAGCGTATCTGTAAAATGCTGGAGCAAGGAATTCGTGCCTGGTGCAATATCATGTCATCCGTTGTGTTGCGTTATATTGTAGTGTATGCGTGGGAAATGGGTCATGTGTCGTAGTCAATTACATCGTGTTTTGAAGCGAAGCCTACATACCGAGGGACAGCCACATGTAAGGCGGCGAAAATGTTGTATGCAATGCAGTTATTGTTTGCTTACGTAGGCGCATCACCGTTTGTCTCCTATAAAATTTAGTACATATTAAATTTGCCCGTGTATAAATATTGTATATCTAAACAGGAAGTATAGAATAGAAATTAATAATGACATGAAGATATTGTGCACAGCGTTTGTTAACTAGCTTGGTGGTAGGTAAGCTGTACACTGCAGTGGCATTGTATATGTATAACCTAAATCTTTATAATGCATACCCAAATTCTACACTATATTGAATTTGAAGCTCAATAAAATATGTTTGGAGAAAGCAGGAAAATGAGAGGAGAGGTAACAAAGCATACATGTAGTATGAAGAAATTAGTGTAAACAAGGTCACAAGTAAATAAGCTTCTTTGTAAATATTATGTTGTTTGTTATGGATCGTTAAATATTTAATTATCGCAGTTAATTTACAACTAAATTAGAGTGCATTGTTCACAACAAGAAATTTTCCTATGATTAAAACCGTATAACCCCATAGAATTTATGTCTTATTTATTTAATTTAGAGTTGTGTCAATGAAAGCATTTTACTCTTTGTAAATACAAAGAATTAATAAAACTGAAATCAAATTTGTTGTTTCCTGGTGCGAGTGTGACATTAATGCAAGGGCGAAGTAGATCGGTTATGCCAGCAGTTAGTTAGATTTTATTTAATTGAACAATATTTTACTGGTACTTTTATTAATGAATTGCATTGTGTACATCATGCAAAGCAAATGCCTGAAGAAAATACATAATACCAGACATAGTATCTAATAATTATTTATAAACTCCAAACAGTTCTAAACTATTCATGTTGTTTGCAAAAAGAAAGAAGTATTTATTATTAATTTTACAAGCGAATCTTACCAAAGTCTTCATTCCATATGTAGGTTTTTTGTTACCAATTAGTTATTATTATGTCCATCATAATGACTATTTATAGTAAACATATTGAACAGTGTTATGCAATGCTAGGTAACAGGCTAATCTTTCAATAAACAAAGATCATTATACACGTTTATACGAAAACAAAATGACAAAAAAAAACGAAAAAAAGAGGAAAAGAAATTCGTGTCTATCAGCGGGTTTAAGCTAGGCTAAGGTTTGACACATTAAACAGTGTCCCAAAAAATTAACCTGGACCTTGGAATAAACATTATATTATTTATATCCATGAAAATTGATAGGTGTTACTGTTAACATTGACGAATTATTTTCAATCACCACTACAACTATTTTCTTAGAAAATATAAACCCGGCTGTTGCCAATTTTTGTCTTTAAATGCAGTAATTTTTTGAAGATATAAAAGCTGGATATACACTCTGGATTGTATGAAAACTAAATCAACACATTTATTTTCTTTCTCTTTTATTTTTGTCATTATAGTTAGTCAAACAAATGGACACATTGTCAGTACCGATGATTATATGAGCCATAAATACGCAATCAACACAAATAATACATAAACAATTCCATGTATGATGATTAGCACAATAAACTCAACCAGATAGGAATGCACGTATAATCTGCCTTTTAATTAAGCAGATATAATGTGTAAAAGTATTGAATAGCGTTCAAATTTAAAGATGAAATATATCACTGGAACACATTGGTAAACTGTAATTTATGTTTAAAACAATTATTATTCACTGTTTTTCTATATTAATAGATAAATTGAGACCGGAGACATATGTTGAACTGTGATAAGCAGAACAGTAAAACAGTAGTGGCAGTGACAACTAATTAAATTATTATTTGTGTAATTCGGGAGTTTCCGACTTTTTTGTATTCAAAGGTCAATTTGACATTCCCACTCAAATTTACCGTGAGAATCCTAATTTAAATTTTGTTTTGTACCTTACTTAACCATGAAACAGCACTCGTAATCGGAATCAAGCTGGAGAACGTAATAATTCCACAATACGCCATCAGAGACGCGACAGTTGTGCTTGGCTGTGATTTTGATCTAGAGTCGGACCAACTACTCTCACTTAAGTGGTACAAGGACGGACACGAATTTTTTCGGTATTCCATGCACCCCGGATCGAGAATGCTCACTTTCCCTGTGGAAGGTATTTTGGTTGATGTGAGTGAAATCTAAATGTCATATCCAGTCTAGCTAAATAATTTTGAAACAAAGAGACAACCCATAATTTATGTATGAATATGTACTTGTTTATCTGACATGACATGTGTGCTTTACATCATTAATTAGTTACTCAAACTCATGATTTGTTTGTATTACTAGACTGTACAATCCAGTCTGAACACGGTGGTCCTGAAAAATGTCACGCTGAAGACGAGTGGAGCATACAAATGCGAAGTGACTGCAGACCGTCCATCATTTCGGACATTTTCAAAACAAGGAGATATCATAGTTATCGGTAAGTGAATTATTCGTCTATATCATAAAGAAGTTATTTACTTTTCAACGCTTACATCTGCTTAGAATATTTGTGGAATCGTGCCATCCAATTTTCCTAACGACGTTAAACTTCCCACATTTGACTAAAATTTTCCATTTTTAAAACAGCTCCACCAAAATCAAATCCGGAAATTAGCGAAGCCCACTCCGTGGTGAGTTTGGGAGACAGCATACACTGTAACTGTACCTCATCACGCAGCAAACCTGCCGCATCCCTCATGTTCTATATAAACGATGAAAAGGTAAGCTAAAATTGTTAAGGAAAGTTAAGGTCAAATATTGCAAAAGCTTAAAATTTTTAAAAGGCAATTCCTCATATTTATATTCGGGTCACATCACATTTCAAGCTGAAACGAAATGTGAAAATAAAAGGGAGGTAAAAACTAAGGTATGGCAATGTAATCCCGGTTTCAAAAACTGTCCACATCTGCAGAGCGGATATTAACGTCAAATGAATTGACGTGATCGACGTCATATCTGAAAAGAGTGTTATTAAAGGCTTTGCCGGTAATCTCTTTGCTCTTCGCTTTATATTTTTCTCCGGAGCTGAGGCGAAATCGATCTAAAAATATCTGAATTAATAAGTTTAAAAATACTGCCTACTTATAGATAACTGTGGTTCTATTTTTGGTATTTATGTACGGAGGGTTTAGATGATAAAAATAAAAATGCTTTATTCTATCGACATTGCAGCCCGACTTTGGGGACTTGATCGAGTATCTTCCAATCTCGGAGCAGGATGGTCTGGAGACTTCCGTCCTTGGTCTGAAATTCCAGGTGGAGGCGAAACATTTTCGATCGGGGATTTTAGAGCTTAAGTGTACTGCGACAATTGGGAACGGATATTGGGTCACCACAAGAATGGTGAGCCAAGCAAGTATTAATGCTCAGCCGTCCTCTCCTGGACACAATCGACTTTTATCCGGTAAATACTCCCTTGTCTTTCTTCTGAAGGGGATTATTTCCTCCTTTTTCTTTTTCTTCCATTTGTCTTTTTCGCTTTTCGTTCCTTGTCTGACAATTTTCCAGTCGAGGCTTTTATGTAGCAGTTGCTTCTATTTTAGTTTTTATTCCCCCGAACTTTTCGCTTTCGGGAGATATTTTTTTAAGTGTTTTCTGATATTTGCGACGTGATTGTTCTGATGATGGTGGTGTGACGATCGGGGAAAAAATCAGAAAAATGGCGAAATTAGGCCGTTGCGGTGAAATAGAGCAGAGCAGTGAATGCGAGTGGAATGCTTCACTGTACCGACAAAACTTTTTGTCCAGCTCGTCGCTTTCTTTTGTTTATAAGCAATAGATATCGGAATGTGACGCATTAATTCTAATTTGATGATATAAAATATATTTATTAGATTATGGCAATTGGAGCATTGCTCAATTATTTTATTATTTTTGTTGGGATATTTTTGCCCTGGTAATTTCGAATTTGTTTTAATCATTGCATTACTACAGGAACCAGCGGATGCAGCCCTGGGGGTAAAATGGAGAAGTGGCAGTCGCATTTGTGGCTATGGATGGGAATGTTGGCACATTTTCTTTTTGCACTGGTCTTCTCCACCCACCAGCCCACAAATTTCATTCTTGATCAAAGCTACAGCACTAGTGATGTTATTAGGATTTATTAGAATTACTGCATAATATAATATAACATAACAAACAAATCGATATTGGATTTATCATTATATCTTGGTATTATTATATTTTCCAAATATCGGCACATTTTTTATAAGTAAGTGAAAACAAACTGATATCAAGATGGTAAGTTGGGAAATATATGACGATATCAAAGAGGTTCTACAATATACAAAAGTACTTAATGTATAGAATATATTTTTTCTTTTTAGAAGTTCCAAAATTATCGTGTCGCAACGTAATAAAACTATTCACAAAAATTATTTACTAACTGCAAAAATAGGCATAATCTCAATTTAGAAAATTGCAATTGGGAGATATGAAATAAAAACTAACTGCGGAAAATTATCAAGTACGCTGCATAATCTAATAAATTATTTACCCGTTGATATATTAAACTCGTCTACTTTAGGAAATCGAGGTCGTAGAAGTAAAAAATATCTAGGTTAAATTTCAAGGGAACCACAAAAACAATGAAATCGGATAGAAATAACCAAAACGAACTGTTGACGCTAGAAACATTAAATTCTGGATTAAATTGGATTTCTCTTTTTATGTCGCATATTAGAAACTGATACTTACGGGTAAATGTTTTTCTCGTTCCATTTATAAAATGCTTTTGGTTTTTATTTTTGTGAGTTTTTATGTTTGCAATACAAATAAATAATTGACAATTATATTTGCGGCACTTATTCGACTAGAGAATTATCACGCAGCTAATATTTCTTAAGAGGTAATAGGAAGATTAAGAAAGTCAACTATTTCGTAAATTATCTACGAACGCATGCTTATAGAATACTGCTTTGCAATTATAATGTATCAAAATGTATTTACCATTGACTCTGTGTCCATGACTGTGTATAAACTTATAGTTGTACGTTAAACTTTAAAAAATAAATAGTTCCAAAACTAATATTTAAAATTAAAATTTTCTTTATTATCTATATCATAATAACTTCCGTTATTCGTATTTAGTCTTATCTACATCTGCAACCTACATTGACGTTAGGACCGCCAGAGGATGCTGTTAATGTTAAGTGGCGACAAAATATAACAACGGAATTCAACAAGACAATTACAATAACATTCCAACAGAGTCTGGAATGTAAATAGCCAAACATAAAAATGACTTCATATGACACTTGCCGCCATTCCGTATTTGGCAATTAACGTAGATACATATACAGATACAAAAATGGCATACCACACTTAGTTTAATTGAATAGCCAAATGACATTTCATTTACTTTTATACTCGGCCTTAACTGTTGTCAATCATACAACCAACAAGGAAAGTCAACAACGTGATAAAATGTTATGAATTACAGTGGTCATCTACTCTAATATTGAAAATGATTACTTGCTTTTAGTTTGTAACGGAACTTCTGAAAAGTACCTTTTTTACATTTTTGATTAGTCTCGTCTGTCAGCCAGCCAGTCGAGCATGACATTAAGAAGAAAAGATAAAGGCAATAAGACAAGTATTGAGCAGTTATCACGTAGATTCGTTCTTATTTGGTCTCGTCTCATAAATACCATCTCATGTTTCATTGATGTTACAGGAAAGCATTTCATTTCACCTTTGCTGTTCATTTCCATCCTCCTCATCCTCTGATCTCGCATATTGACCTACATATCCAAGAGTCTGACTCGAGTGTTCTTGCGAGTCGAAGTGGAACTACGGCCAAAAATAGTGGACACCGTGGAATTAAATAGCAAGACAATGTCATGATATGTTCAAGTAACAAATAAATGTTTATAACGAAGTCGTGCAAAGTGCAAAAATCTCCAAAGCAAAAGGGTTAAAAGCAGAGGAAGAAATGGAAGGAAAATGAAAATGAGTATTGCCATAGCCCCCAATACGATCTGCGTCTGTTCAATTTACACGAGAGGAAGAAGAGGAAGTGTGATGAAAGCTGCTGGAATGAGATTTGTTTATTACACGCAATGCAATGCGATACGATGGAAATGGATACCAATGAAATGTCGTGTTTGAATTATAGAACGCAACGCGATGGGAATGGTCACATTAAAGAGATCAGCTTTTACAGAAGAAAAAAAGATCCGGCTCTGGCTCACACTCGAGTTAGCTTGACTCACTCGTGTCACTTTTCTCTTTCTCCTCTGTCGTCCCTTGTCCTCGCCCTCATCGCGTCGCATCTTGAAGTCAACAACTCAACTTAGCCGAGCTCAACGGCGCTAACAAGATTAAGCTCTATATGCATAACGGCGCTCATCTTTCTTTTCTTGAAGCATCGCATCAGAGGAAAAAGAAAATGAAAAAGAATGCTGACATGAGAGGAGAAGACAGAGACGTTGTTGGTTGTTTACTCATGCATTCTTGATTTCTCGGCAAATTGGTTGAGCTTTTCTTATCATCGTGTTAAGACGAAATGTCCATGGAAATTCCCAATGTCCCTTACTCCATTAAGTAGGGAATTAAATGATGAAAACAGAGCCATCGCTCCTTTATCCTGAACACAGACATAGGTCTCGTTTTCTCCTTAAAAGTAATGGAAAATGGAAGCATGGCATGGATGGCACTGAACATGAAGATGTGCCTCTTTTCTTTTTACATGATGCGAACCGAGTATGACCTGAGTGAAGCCAGTTAAAGTAAGTTTTCTCTACTGCCGCTGCTGCCTGCAGTGCAGTGCGTGATCCACTTCCACCAAAGGATGTAAGCGGTCCCCAGAGCCCATTGTTCCAAAACACTCGCTCTGGATCCCATACCGGATTCCGCGCTGCTCTTTCACTTTAATGTAACACAACCTATTATTGTGCATGATACAGGGAAACTCTGGTAAACATTATATTAACTGAACTGGAGCAAAAAACAATGTTACCATGTTTCACTTTCTCTTTAAATGTGTTATGTATCAATGTTCTCTTTGCTCTACTCAACTCTATCTTACATTTACAATGTTATGTTTTGCTGACATGATGCAAGTGAAACAGTCGAGGAAAATTTTCAATTTCACCTTGTTTTTTGTTAAACTCTTCCTTTACTTTTATAATGTATGTATGTATCTATTTTATTCCTAGGTGTTTGTTTTCAGATATTTTGTTTTGTTTTTTTGAGAAAGTAGACAACCGCGTCCTTTGGTAATGGATAACCAAACGCTGGAAAACAAACTCAAAGGTGATAAAAAATATTCTGTCTTTTCATCAAAACTCTTTGAAGCTAAAAAATATGATGCTCTGCGTAAGTAAGAGTATCTACTCAAGCATAACTTTTATATGTAAAACACTTTTGTCCCTTTTGAGAGGAGCAAGTGGGGAAAATCCGTGAAATTGAAAAGTGAACAATCGGAAGAAACTCGGAAATTATGTATTCCCATAAAAGATTTAGATAACCCGGAGGTGGTTTTTGGAATAAATAACATGTCTGTAATATTTTATCACTGATTCATACAAATGCCGTTGACCTTTTGATATCGTCATTTTAAGAATAAGCATAAAATATATTTGAAGAGATTGACGTCCTTAAAATACATATCCAACAAATGATTTCAAAATAGTTACATAGGTACGTAATCTTGGAGACTGTTGTTCAACTTTACGAATATAATTTTAATTCTAGACTGTAACACCATCGCGTAACAAAGTGTGAAGAAATCTCCCAAGACCTAACTTTTATTTGCGCCCGCTGAACCCAGGTTCCGCTGAATAGAGTGGGAGGGAAGAGAATAAAGACTTCAAAGTAAATGTGAAGGGTCTTTGGGTATTGTTTCTGTTTAAGCATAATGCAGTCAATCATTATTTATGTAACGGGATCATTGAGAACAGTAAGATACTCACATTCTTTAAATACGAATATCAGACTTACATCATTCTAGACCCAAAGAATGTTGTGGGTACGTTGCATTATGCTGTTCATTTTTGCACGGTTTGGTCTCTTTGAACTGGAATGTCTTGTGTTTTGAGGGTAGAAGAACTCATACACAGGTAAAAATATTCATCAATAAAAAATAGTAGAGAACATTGATTGAACCCAAACAAAAATTGAGGATTACTTTTGCAGCTGTAATTAACAAAAATACTCAAATAAAAACACAGTTTACTTCATCTTCTTATCTCCTAAACCTAAATGTGCAATAAAAACATAATGTAACGTGGCATTGATACAAAAATATAAACATCTGCTAAAATAATCAAAATAGACCCCAATTTTTCAGTGAACACAATCAAGGTGTAGAGGAACATAATCGGAACAAGTAAGTAATTTGAATAGAACCGTGTCTTGCGCATGCATGCATGCATTAATTTGACTATGAGATGTTTGAAAAAGCAGAATACTTTCATGGAACAGGAGCAGAAGGTAAAACAAGGAAGTCGGGTAAAATGTAAAGATCAGTAAGGCAAAGAGAGAATCGAGTGAGCAGAGCGTGCCTTGTTGACAAGAAAGAGAATAAATGAATTTTGTGACTCGTTGTCCATAAAACGTGTTTTCAATTTGAAAGAGTGAGTGTTGAAACTGTAGCAAACAAGGGAATTGATGAATATGTATTAGAAGACTGTTGATGTTGTTGAAGCCCAGGTTGATGCAGCCACCCGCTTTCTCTCCTCTATTTAAGTTAACTCACTACTGGCTCACTGAAACGGAACTAAACTGAGCCACTTCAAATTAGAGTGAGTGAGCATTCATTTTGTCTTTTCTGTTCTGTGTTTTTTACTTTCACTGCCTCCGTTTTCTCTAGCCTCTAGTTTCTACTACTTTCATAGTGTTTCTGTTGCTGTTACTCCAGTGTTCTCTCTTGATTGTTAATATTTGCAGTGAGAGATGCACTGCATTGGAGATGATACGCTGTTTATTATTCACAAACGCTTTTCTTACTTTCTTTCACGTTTTACTCCAATTTCGCCACATTTGTATTTTTAACCTGGATTTCGTATTTTATAGCCTTCTATTTAAATTTGCTGTTGTGTTCTTGTTCATTCCGTCAGCTTTTCCCTTTATTTTCTCTTTGATTCGCGATTATTCAGTCACTTTTTGTATGTTAAATTTTGATGCCATTCAAATTTAGAATTGGTAAACTTCAATGTTTTACAACATAGGTAATGTGGATTTGCCATTGTTTTGAGGTGTGTTCAATCAGATTTAGAGAATTGCTGTAGTTTTACATAGTTGTAGGAAATTTCATTCATTTAGTATTCAATTGCTACGTACTGCATACGCAACCGAGAAGTCGTAGTCAATTTTTTCGCTATATTAGACAATTTAATTTTTAATTATTGTTGTTAATGATTGCAAAAAATACTCGCTGAAGGCGTATGTATTTAATTGTGCTTAAATAGGTACTGACTACTGACACACACCGGAAATCTCTGTTTTCTCTTTAACACATATTCCTGAAAGAATCTCCTATTTTTGCATTTTAATTTCCTTTCTCCTCTCCGTCGAGACTATGAACCATTCTGCAGGGATGAGAGTTATATAGTAAAAGAGAGAGAAATTGCAGTAGTGGAGACCTACATTATTACAGACCCACAGTATTTATACATAGACTTAAGCAAAGATCCATAAGTTCATTGCGGTGGTGCAGGTCGCACTTTTTTGCGCATTTTTACACATAATTAACCTCAACTTCACTCTCTTTTGCTGAGCTGTCCAATAAAGAAATCCTGGCTAAACCGAAATGAAAGTGAACAGGAAACTTTTTCTCTTCGTTATTGGGGCTACACATTCAGACTGAAAAATCCTGAGGACTTGTCCGCCTATGGAAATCAATTGGCTGAGCTAAGCTCTGCTAAGGAAGTTGGGTCGAAGTTTCCTACCACAATGGAAAAAATTTCAATAAAATGGAATAGGAATTTGAAATAAGAAGAAAGTATGTCGACACTTTACTTTCCTGTGTGATAATAAAATAATGGCTGAAAAGTACAAAGAAAAGTGCGGGTCAAATTACCGACTACCGTGGGAGGTCTAGTCAGTACAATCGGATCAGGGTGAAAATTAATGAAATCGTGGTTCTTGTGGAGCTGCTCTATATTCATAATGTATAAAGAAGGTAAAATACTCTGCGGCGGGGCCTGTGAAAGGCACAAAAAATTCACTTTAGACAAAATATGCATGATGCGGCTCATAATATGCATTCTAATGCATTACAATATGAATAGATTATGTAAGTGGGTAAGTTACCTTTTTTATAAACACTAATGTATCTACGTAGAAGCAATTTTCATTTTGTGGAACAACGCAACGCACCTCGACTCACCTCGACTCGACTGCTGCTGGGCTGCTAATGGCACCCGGTGAAAATCTCTTGATACTAGCAAATTAGTTTGAGGTTTGCTTATAATTATATACCTTGGTTTTGGAACAGCTTTCCTTGGATTACTTACATTAACCCGTCGCTTTGCGCCTTCAAAATAAAGCTTTCTCTTCCCATTCTAAATATATTTCCCACTGCAGTAGTGGTGCCTTGCATTACATTAGATTATATTAGAACACCGACTTTCCCCACTCACTCACTCACTCTTTCGCCCTTAAGTTACACACAGCCATGAAATGAAATGATAAAAAATCGTGCATGTAAAGCATAGCATGCATGCAAGGATAAACGTAGGATCTCCAACTGTGAACTGATTAAAAAGAGAGAGATGTGCCTGGAAAACTCGAATCGTTTGCACTTTGCCTTGCCTGCTGGGAATTCTGAAACATGGGCATATTACGTTGCATTGAATTGAATTGTGCGTACTTAGTTCACATATGTGCATGCAAGCAGAGTGGGGGGTTGCTTCATTTTCAGAAATGATAAATTGTACTAGCACACCATTCATTTCGTTGTAATGTACAAGAATTTATATTTCCGAGCAACAATTTTCGGGTATATTAGTAAAGAATACAATTTGCATGTTGCGGAGCCTAATTTTAGTCACTAGGTCTTTCTCAATTTTACGGAAGTAAAGTGGAGACAGTGAAAGGAGGGAGGTAAAATTTGAGATGGGAAATTGGAGCCAATACGACATTAGGTAATATTACCGCTTACCACATTGCATTTCCTAAAATCCAAAATCTGAAGTGGCTGTAGCTGCAAATATGTATTCCATAACCCTTTTCATTTCATTTTTTGCTCATTTTTCCTCACTGTACTTTTTTCATTTTTCCCATTTCTTTCTTTTATTTCCCAAAAGTCCTTGGGGATTTTCATTTGTTCCAGCAGTAATGGCTTCACAATCCACATTTATTCACATTTTCACCCACGTGGATACTTAGGTGTCGGAGAAATTGCATTTGCTGATAACCCCACTCATGCACTCATTCAAGTTACTCCAGTTCAGTGAAGTGTAATCCAATGGTAATAATAATGACTGAATTCTCCTGGTCTTCTGTTGTATTATGAAGCATAATGTCTAAACCCTTTCTTCATATTCACCTTGTGTAATAAAATGATCTAAAACCAAAAAGGGTATGACATCAAAGTATAACAAAACGCACAAAAATATTATGGACAGGTTATATTAAATATAGCACAGGATATCAATAAATGATAAAGTGGTAATTACACACTAGAGACAGAAACTCTCCCAAATCATCAGGCATTGGCAAACTTAACAATGGAAATTCTTTAGATTTATTTGATTAGGCATTAGACTAGAATTGTATTCCTAAGGGTAAGAAGGGGTAAATAAACCGTAGAAG
>VYYJ01002519.1:0-20952 GCA_021029165.1 Cyphoderus albinus | reverse complement strand
CATCTGCTAGGAATAAGCCGCCATTGTTTCAGAAAAACTCGAATACCATCCTTTTATTATATCTTTCCCCCAGACCATTGCTTAGTGCATCGCCTCTATAATGACCTCAAACTGTCTCCTAGTCAACCGTCTTGGATCGATTGCCTAATGAGTCCATTTCTGCAGGAGATGTCACTCTACATTTTCGAATTTTAACATTAACTTTAGTATGATGTGAGAGGCAAAGAAAATAATCCACCAGCCTACCTCTATATTTCCATTCGTCAGTACCGTTGGGATTTACAGTCAGTCTGAATACTGATTTGCTGATTACATTATGCAACTCTATGTGTACATAAATGACATAATGAAAAACACAGAGTTGCCAAATTTGAAACATATTTCGAGAAAAAACCAGTATGACTTGTTACAATTGTTGAATGTTGAGCAGTTTGTTTGGTAAAGTTTGACTAAAATCTCAAAATGTTATGTAAAACGATACATTTCATACTGAGCAATACCACCGATCATGTTATGTTATATCAGATTTAGATCATTTATTGTTTATTGAAAATGGAGTAATATTGGTTATTTGAATAAGACGAAGTACTAAAAAGAATTAGACTTGTTTGTTTAAAATAATTCAGAATTGAGATTAGTTAAATGAATTAATAAACCAAAGCGAAGAAAATTGTCCCAACAGGAAATCATTGATTGGAAGTGTTAGGTTAGTCATGTAGTAATTAAGGCAAGCAATAATTTTAATCTGGTATAGATTTTTTTGTAAAAGCATCCTTCATTTATTCGGACCAAGCAAATTTTTCAAAAACGTCAAATTGGTGCTACAAATTCCTGTATTAAAGATCTTTTGCTGTGAAACATTCGTAGGTCAATGCATAATTCATTTACAAATTACTCCCCGAAAAACACTTCTAAAACCTGATTTTTTAATGTCAACAATCTTGAAACAGCTTGGTCTTTAAAATAAGGTATAATAACGGAATAAATAAAGTAAAATTAAAATACATTTTGTAGATCGAATTTACTTACTTGGACATTGTACTTCAGCAAGTATCGTTTGCAATTGAAGTGTTCCTACAAAGTGAAAACCAAAACTGCGTTTCTACATATGCAAAATGCAAATGAAGTAACACAAAGAGGTAGAGTTACATATTCTTTTGTTTAAAAGGTACGATTCGTGCCATTTTAACAGAAATGCAACATGCAACTGTCATTTCGATTGTATGTATTATGGAACAGAAACAGCAAAGTGTCCAAATTTTATGGAGTGATTTTCATTTCATTCAAACTATGCAGGTAGTACAACCAAGACCAGGACCAACCTTGCAGTTGCACCCTTTGAAACCCAAAGTGCATTCTTTTCACTTTTATTTTTTAGAAGTGCATTGTATTCAGGCAGCAGACAAAGTAACTTCTTCATTCAGATTAAAGAGAGAAACTTCTATATATGTGTAGTAGTGCAATTGTACGCACTCGTTCATACATTCAGCTCATAGCCAGGCACAGTGTTATGACCATGTACGGTATGTGGAAGTCATAAAAATGGAAGTGATGTCGTATGCTGTTTAAGGAAATGCAATAAAAGTGGAAGGACCTTTTCCGTACTCTTTACCTTTCCGAGTTGGCTCGATTAGTAATTAAACGCCAAAGCACATCTTTTCATGCACCTTGACTTTTCCATGCAATATCTAATTAAGGAAGTAGGCTGGTATTTGGTATCGTTGCATCACTTCGATGAGCACATACAATCAGCATTCACAATGCAATCGGTTGCAAATGCAATCTTTGACTCAGCCAGTTATCGTCTAACTTACCGAGTGACATATTTATTTTTTATATGCGCTTCCGTGACGTAATAGTTAGCATTTAGGTAACTGTTAAAATGAAACATTATTATTAGATTGTAGGATTACATGGACATGCGATTTACACGAATTCCTTTCCTTAAATGTAGATGGGAATATTCACCGTATACGGGCATGATAAGCAGTAATGTCAGCATTTATCTTAAATGGCAAAGATTGGATAAACTGTATAAAGAACGAAAGACTAATTAAATATCGAAAAAGTATTAATTAGCAATAATGACAAATAAACTTTTTAATGTTTACAACAAGCTAACTCAATAACTCATAAACATCTTACACTCAATTTCAAAACGTCTAACAGTATAAAATTCTCATTCGATGTACTTAAAAGGAACGGGTTTATTAATAATATTGCTTTGAAATGTTGTAATTGATCATGTGCGTAATATTTAGTATGGAAAGTGCGAGCCGATTATATACTAAACTGATTATGTCTCATTCGCATTATTACACACCATTAATCTTAATAAGAGATTTTTATTTCAGTTTAAAAGGTAACAAACAAAGGGGAAATGTGATATAAACATTTCGTGTCACACATCAATTTTCAACAACCAATGGCGAACAATTTTCAGAAGTGAATGACCACGTATGACGGGGAAAAGTTACTTGTTTCATTTTACTTCGAGTCATCTACTCAATCAGGTAATTTTTCAAGACGCTCTACACTGTGGTATCACTCACATCAAGCCAACCTCATACAATCAACTACTCGTCAACTACACTTAAGATGGTTGATTTGCTATCATAAGCTCTAAAACAAGCAAGCGTGTAATTATCTGTGGAGAACAAACTAAAATTTGATGTTATGGTCTGCAATGTTGTTTTTGTAATATAGTCCTGACTATAAAATACCATTATCATTATAGTCTTCATTAGTTCATCACAACAGGATTTCCTAATCACCTTTGGCAAGAAACAACGACAAAGACCATTTAACATCACGTTGTATTAGTTTTATGGAGTTAAAGCTCGACAGTGATGTCCACTAAACTAGTCACTAAATTGACTCTCTCCCATTCTTTCACAACACTGAATAATAGTCTTCTAGTTAACCAGTTAAAGCTTTGCTTTTTTGCTTTCGCCCTTTTTGTAAGACGACGGTAAACAGCACAACTGAACTTTGCATCACTCAAACTCTGGTTACAACAGGCAATGCATGTGTAGACAAATGTCAGTGGTTCTTGTAAAAGCAATGCATAATATCACCTTTTCACATTTCTGATGTCAGTCTGGTCATCCATTAAAATACGAGAGGGTGGATAAGCTTGCTCACTTTTCACACCTTCAATTCTAATTTGACGTCGAAAACACGAGTAATTTGCATTTTCAAGAGAGCAGGAGAATCAGAGGGCAGAGGTAGATTTGTGTCCACGTGTCTAGCCTTCGGGATATATTTGTCTCATTTTGTACAGAATTTTCATACAAGTAGTGTAGCACATAAATCTGTACCTTTGTGAATAAAGAGGAAAAGCGCAGTAAAATGCAAAGAAGGATTTGGGTACGTGTAGTATGCTGGATGCTATGTCTGTGTAAGGCTTCATCTTATCACAGAGCCATGTGGGTTTGTAACATAGAAAAATTAACTTCTTAATTCTTTGATTTTGAAATTGTAATATGTATAGGACCAGAGACTCCGAAATGGGTGTAAATACTCATAAACAAGATTCATATTCGGTAATCTGTGAGGCTGTGAGGGTTTCTGGTGACCCTAAATTTGCCTACCTACATAAACAAACCAAAGGTACAAAACGTCGATAGTCGATAAGTACAAGTCACAACCGGGCCATGGTTTCCTGATGAAGTTTACACTTGCTTTGCTAGTAAAATGAAAGTAAAAACCCTTCTAACGAGAGTTGTATATACAATGATGCAGAGATTATGGTTATCTTTTAAATCATATATATGTATGTATAGTTTAGTTCATATTTATCATTTCAAAATCTTTATGGACGTAATTCTGTTCTACCATGAGGTGCTTTACACTTTTTCGATATAAAACTGCAGATTTATTATTATTGTTTATTCCGGTGTGCAAAGTGAAAGTGAACAGTTTGTTTCCCTTTACCTCGTTACCAATAATGGCGAGACAAAGCGTAGCGTACAATGAAACGGACACAACGTTAAAGTTGGGGAAACGATGCTGCTAATGTGACCAACTGACATTGCTTGAAAATTTTTCAACCAAATCATTGAGTTCTTAAGCTCACAATTCATTTCAAAACTAGCTCACAAGCGTGCTATTTGACCGGAAAAAACAAATGCATATAAATATAAAGACGGTACTCTGGTTTATTTGTATCCGCAAGTTGCCCCAGTGTTTCCAAAATATGCCAATTTCACTTAAATGAACAGCTCGTTTACTGTTTAATGAGTTTCTCTAGTAAAATGTTTTAATATGTATTATATTTTACTGAAAGAGTAAGCCTTCGTCATCTTTACTCACGTCTCACTTTCTAATTTTTACCATTTAGCACTCATTAGCAGTGAGGAAATGATATAAAGTTATAAGTAAATTGTTTTGTTTTATTTTCATCTAATCGTAAGGATGTGTGCAGATCAGAGGGGTTTGTAACAAATTTTAACGCAACAATCAAAGTGCATTCGGTAGGTTCGAACTGTGAGTTACCAGTTATTAACTCAGAGTCACAACAATATTGCTGAACGACAATTTTGTGTTTACCTGCATCTCATTTATATTCAGTTCGTTGATTTATGGTGGACGTTTGGCACATTAAACCATCTCGGAAGCACGCGAAGAGAATACATAAAATCCCAACTGGCGACTTACTCACATCAGTGAGCGCATGAATACAGATAAGCTTTAAGAGTACAACAGTGATTTGTTGTGATTAGTTCGACATGGTTATAAACTAACCACAGGGATAAGTCACACCGAAATGGATTGAGAAACGCAGTGAATGAGTGATGTTACCAACTAGCATTTTTGCAACTCCATGAGATGGCAACCAAGTGTGAGTTTGAATTGGGTGCCGAAAGATCTACACTCACTTCAACTAGTGATTGAATATCCCGTATGTCATACATAAGCACGATATAAGCTTAAGGAATAGAGAATCAAGTTTGTTATTAGAGCACATACATTATTATTAAATAGTTATATTGATATATGTAATTTTAAATATTCTATTTATCGTTTAATAATTAAAGCATTTTAGTACAATTAATTTTAGCGATAAAATTGTAGCAAACGCTTTTTATAAATACTTTTTTCACTGATAATATTTACATAAAAGCTTCAAAATGGTCTTATATTACAAACCAAGTTTGTAAAATGGAAAATTCATGTTGCAAATTTTCATTTTGTTCACTGTTCACTAACACTAACGGAGGAAGATAATTGATATTGATGCTCCTTGTCCTGTTTGTTGTGTTACTTCTGGAAGATCTTTCCTTTTAAAACCAATTAACCTTTTTAACGCTAAAATTTAGAATAATATTATTTCTTACAAAATTACCATTGTCTTCTTTGTAGAGATATTTAAATTTCGATTTGTTGTATGATTAGTACAAACAGAAAATATTGCCGTCTGATGATCACTGCTAAATTTTAATTTGCACTTCGAGCTTTCATTCAAACTCTGCTTTTCTTCTAGCCGTCTTGTTTGCTTGCACAGATTAAGCAACGATTACTTTTGGAATAATTTCTGTTTTGTTGCAAGAGAGGTGATAAGTAAGTATTTCAATATATCATTTTAATTACAAAAGGTTAGATGATTAAATATTTATACTTACATCGGAAAGTGACCTGTGTTAAAAGCCAGTAGGGCGCTTATTCCTCGTTAGGATTTGCATTGCAAGCCTAGTGAAAGTTTACCTCTATAAATATAAATAAAAAACTCACCTTGTGCTAATACTTGTATCAAATAATATTATAGAAATGCATCGGTGTGAATGTAACGTGTGAATGAGTCAGTGTAGGCAATGAAAGACGGTACAGTGACACATTTACAAATTGCTTCAAATAAGCAAACAAACAGCGGGCTTTTGCAGTCAATTACGACGATGATATCGCAAAAGGATTCAAATTCCCTTTTCCATTATTCATTTTTCATTTAGTAACACGATTTTAATATGGCATGAATTTTCCATTGTTCGTTCAGAGGTTTGCCAAAATGATTCAAGCGCTTTCAAACGTTTCTAAGCAGAATAGTTTGTAACGGTAAGAATGCATTGAAAAAATGTCACTATTGTCATTATTATTGCTATCATTTATTTATTATCAATGTGATTCAAAATACACCTCGACTAGCATCAATGAATGGCTGAATAGGTGGAAGAGAAAATGGAATTCATCATTGTTATTGCAAAATATGACTTGTTTGTTCAGGGCTGGGGTTAACAAGACTGCTGTGAAGATGACATGAATAATTGACTTCTGAAAGCGATGACTATTGTCTATGAATTATTATTCAAATTCCTTGCTCAAAGAAAAATTGATTAGAGTATGCTGTAAGTATTGTTAAACTCACTCTCATCTTCCTCATTTAATTCTATGGGTCATGCTTCATAATTTTCATGACAGTAAAACGGAACGTGGCTTAAGATCCGCAAGGTGAAAATGTTATTGTAAAATGTTGTCTTTGATAAGGGTTTCCGATTGATTTACAATAGCTTTCGTCCTTCGTGTCCACGTCTAGAAAAAATCCACCTCATTTTCACTTCCATTCAGTAGTTGCAATTCTTCAATGAATAGGTAGCGATTTATCATCGCAATCAGTATACACGGCCAAGTATACATCAAGTTGTCTAAAAGAAAGCAAAAGCCATGCAGCGCTAATTTTCGTTCAACACATTCAATTATTAAACCAGCTAGTTCTAGGAGTTAATATTTCTAGAGAAATTTTGGTAACGTGACCCCTGTACTCAACTGAATGCAGGTCAATTCCCAAAAATATTTTTTTCCAACTTGCCTGTGTTTAGATCAGACAATACGAACATGAAGTAATTTATGTATCTACATATTTAAAAACTCTTATTTTTGCAATCACACTGAAATATGCGAAATTGGAGAAGAAACGTTCTGCAACATGTTACATATGTTAAAACTAAATAGTGCTGGATTTTGAGGGTAGTTGTGAGTATTGGAGATTGCTATTTGTGTTTGTTATAATTGTTGAATTTCTTTAATTAAAAATATATATTATTGGCGCTATATAATTATTGCTCGGAACAAAAGAAACGAAGAGAAGATACATAGAAGACACCGCTGTTGTTAGATTTCTCCTGAATGAATTTCTGAGTCACTTGAAATATTGTGACTGAAGCTGAAGTTGTTAGGGATTGATAGACGTGTGATGCATTTGCATTTTACTTTTGCTTTTTTCATTCACTCACCGGCAGAGCACTTACAATTTACTCTTTACAACTCATGATTCATGATTCAGCTAACTTTTACAAATACTATTGTTGAAGCCATTATCACTGACTCTTATTTAGCTACTCCACAAAATGTACATTACATACTGACATAGTTGCATTCATCCTCGACAGCATCACTTTGTTTTGGTTCATTATTATTGCTATGAACACATATCATCTTCATCAACTAAAAACTTTTTTAAAAACCTGCCATTCCTGAGTATTTCATTGCAAATACAGCTTCTGTATATAAACATTCACCGACTGGAATGCAGAGCGATAGTGCGTACATTTACAATAATTTTCGTTATAAACATAAAAAGTAAAACAATAAACATCCTGAATCCAACCAATCTCGTATTGCCACATTGCCAGATGGAGTCATCATAGACGTGTTTAAAAAATGTGCATGTATTATTCACTTGTCACATGTCAAAAACTTATACTTGTTTGATTATTTGAAAATGTACCTAGTAGGCAGCAAACAAGAAGTGTTCCACGTGGGATGAGGATAACATTATTATCTTTTAAAAACATATTTGAAATACTACATATGCAGAAGTATAATGCATTTAGCGTGTCTTTACAATTTTACATTGCTGTATTTATATCTGTATCAGGTTTTTCACAGACTGGATTCATCCAGCAAACTGTAAGAGTACTAAAATATAAAAATGGGTGAACTACGTTATGGAAGTTTGAGAGTAAAACTAAAGGTCAATTCTGTACGTTACATTTTGTTTGTTTGTATAAAATAACTCGCTACTCACATAACTATTTTATTATTCTGCAAAACTTACATAATGTCTGTCTGTGTACTTTTTGATGTACATGGAAAGGCCATTTTCAACATTGACTGATTGCTGAAAGAACCTGCTACCAGAATTATCTGTAGTAGGGATATTTTTAAAGGAAAGAAGTTTCATGCACTATACAATGCGTTGGGTCTCACGACGTACCAAAATTCCCGAGTATCAGTTGATATTAACAAGTTACAATTTAAAACGGACTGATTTGATTTTCCGAGAAATAAAGTAACAGTTAAAACTCAGATTCGGTTTCTTCTCTATGTTGATGTGTATCAAACAAAGGAGTCGTAGACAGACAAGACATTAGCATTCGAGATGTGTCTTAGATTTTCACAACTTTAAAGTTTTGACAGATCTTGTTTGATTCTTCCTAGCCACAAACGCGGTATAAAAATGATTATTATTATTCCTATACGAAGTGTAAACGCTTTGAAGAGATGGAATTGTGTGCACAGTTTGGAAATTCATGTATAAGCAAACAACAAAACAATTAGATCTTATCGTCTTAGATCGGAATACATGATTAAGAAGAGCTGCACCTGTAATAAATAAGTAACTGTAACCAATCACATTATAATAATTGAGTTATAATGAGTGCCAACAACGCAATAACCAACTGGCACAAAGGTGAATCATATATGAAATAAAATATTCTGCAGATTTGCCACACCGGGGTCACAGAACAATCATCGATATTTTATTGAACGAAAGGAATTTTTATGTAAGAAACAACATCATTGTATGTATTCATTTGTATAAAGGCACTTAAAAAGTTTTCAAAATGTACTTATAGCTACTTACAATCAATTGTCCCTTTCACTACATTCAATAATGTTACTTAAAAAACTCTGCGTATTGCATATTATAAAAGTTACAAATACATTATAGAATTTACAACAGTAGGAAAAGGAATTAAAAATTACTAACTGTAGTACCTTAAATCATATAAAGTAATCATATTTATCATTAATTATTCTGACAGCAAGAAGCAACCTCACAGTAATGTCACTATCTCACCAAACTAAACCAAAACTAACCCGTATATATTTTTTACAAACTAACCCTTATCTTTAACCTCGGTATAATTCAACAAAATTACAAAACTGGCACTTAAGAATTCATCAGCCACTGTTAAGGTAGATAGACAAAGCTGGGAAACAAGTCCAAGTACCTTTCTGTGGTTCAGTCCTTTTAATCTTATGCTATTTAACAAATCTCTAAAAGTCTACAACCTTGCAAATCCTAATCAGACAAAAACATTTGAACTTGTTCGGAATAGGATACTCAACAAAAATTAGTTATTTGGTTGCAAAAAGCTTTAGTGTAGTAATTCATCCAACGGGCAAATTCTTAAGAGGAATTGGTTGGTGAATTTTCTAATTTGTGGAAGTAATGACTTAAGAACATATCGTGTACTTAAAGAAAACACAAAAGGTTATTAAAGCTTTATCATTGGTTTCGTCATGCGTATTTTTGCAGTAAATAATAACAATTTTTTAACCAATAGTTCGCTTTTAGCAATAGTAAGAACTAAAGGATATTTCAATTGCCAAAGTATTATGTATAACTTATAGTTGAAACTGCATCAATCGAATGTTACAATTTACATGATCTACAGTCGCTAACTTAAACTAAACGAGCGGAAGATACTATCCAGGCGAAGTAATTTTCAGACAATGAAAACTTTTCTCTATGAGTGGGCCCACTTATAAAAGCGATGCGATGAAACATTGTAATTTTTAGACTCTTCACATACAATTTAAGATACGGTAGTAACTGATGCTGTAACAAGAAACACTTAGATTTTCCACGTTTTAGTGGGTAAACCAGTTGTTTCTTATGTATGTATGTGTAAAACAACATTTCTCTTTGCTCCTGCCTTCTGCCTCTCTACTTAACCATCAATAAACGACTTGAAGAACAACAATCCCCTTAATAATGTGAAAATGACTTGCTCGGAGTACGTTTTTATTATTTCACTTTTCTAGTTTCTCCAATGAAAAACATTTTCATTCAGATTCCTCATTTCATTAATATACTCACCACTCATCCAGTAAAATTACTCAGGAAGCTACTTGAATTTCATTGTGGTTTGAGGCAGCTACTGGTTAAAGACCGCCTTTCAGTTTTCATCGACTTTGGGAACAATTTACACCTTTTCTCATATTCTTAAGTCTTTACCTTTCCATTGAAAACTATAAACGTATTATTATCTGAATAATAAAACGAACCTTAAATACAGAGTAAGTATTACATCAGTGTTTTGCGAGGTTTGAACCAGTTTTCCTACTGTAATTTTCAGAATGAAATCATTACTACATTACATTACCTAATTGGGTACACGCCCACGATCGATTAATCGATCATGAAGTACTTACAAAGTTTATATATTTCTACTTAAAATGAAATGAAATTACATGTGTGTCCGCAAATTCAAAATAAAAAGTCAAATTGAACATTTTACGATAGTTTTTTAGTGCTAGTATAAAAACCTTACAATACTATCTCTTGTTATGTAATTGTTTTCTCCACTCAACATTGGATGTGAATAAGGACACGTTCCGTGATCAACATTTTTTCACCTGAAAGAACGCGTGTACGCACGCATGCACAAGCAATCACGTAACCCAACTTTTTAGGAAGTGCGGTAAATTGCTTATTATATTGTAAGGCTAGTAGCGTTTGCGTTTGTTATTTCTAAAGGACGTGACTTTTTACCAAACTTTACTTCTTGGGTTGGTGAAGCCATGTGCTTCAACAGATTTTGCTTACTTAAGAACAGCGCATTTCAAATGCAGTTTCACTTCGATATTACTGCAATCATAATAAATAATAATCTATCTTTGTTTCAAAGGACTGCATCCCCTGTTAAGCTTGTCCCTACAATTGTCTGTAAAGAATGATCAATATTAAAGCTATAGTCGCCACGTCAGACCAACCATTTTATTACATGTTACAAAGCGCACTAAACAATTTTTCCTTGAACAGATTTGCGAAGTTGTCCAGTTCGAAGCAAAGGGATATTTACTATACAGATATACGAATGAACGATGATCAAAAGAATATCTGTTACCTATTTAACATTTACTCTTGCATGTAGTCCCTTTCTCTTCTCTACTAACCAAATTGCACCTCCAGGCTACATTTTTCAAAGTTTTGTTCGACTTTTGGGGGTTTCCTCTGCCATAAAACGGAACGGCAACACTTTTTTATGATCTTGGTTAAGCAACAAAAACGACACCTTGTGTGACATGATGATGTGAGAACAGGTTAACACTGTTTCAACAACGCATTGGCAACAAAACTTTTCAGCTGCTGCTGCGTAATCTCTCCATTACCTGTGAATTTATTTCAATAGTATGGCACTATTTATTTCGGGGCGAAAAGAGTTGTTTTGTGGACATCTTATTATCTTTTATATACGGCAGGACCAGAAGAAAAAAATTCTAATCTGACAAGATTTGCTTTTACAAAGCTTAATTTTACCATAATAATAAAAAAGCAGATTTCATGTACTTTGTAAAGGTTTAATCTTAAACTAGACTTTTACTATAAACCACAAGAATAAAAATCTTAACCAAGGACATGTCATTGTTGATGTTGGAGAAGATGTGTCGTGAGAATAAACTTTAACCGAGGTGGGAGGTAATAAAATGTGCACACTTCCGTTTACATGGAATAAGCGTGTCGGTCTAATACATGTGAGATGTTTAAGACGATGTTTGACGTTCTCATGAATTCCATCCGAAACTACACGAACTAACTCTGACGCAATACCAAGTTAAAGCTTGTATACATAACAAATGTGTAAAGCAAATAATCTTCAAGGAGCACACGATCATTGTAAAGCTTCTTTGTTACTGATACAATGTTTTTACGTTTCAAATAGCACTTAAATCACTTGTAAAGCCAAGCGATTCTGATCCCAGAAGTAATTCTAACTCTGTTGCACCAACGCCAATGATATCCTCAAACATGGGTTCATCCAAAACGGAGCCCTCGTCTGACAACAAGTCATTGGTATACTCGCTGAAATCACTTTCTGTCAATGAGCTGAGTGAGCCAGTGCGGTTTCCATTATTGCTATGAGTATTAATATGATTATTGTTGGGAGTGATAAAGTTATTCGTACTCACGCTCACCCCATTAGTAAGCTGGACGCAGTCAGTAAGAAATGAGGACATTGATTTCCTCAGCAAAGCAGAAGAAAGTGACGTTGCAATCGGTGGCAATTTCATTTTGTTCATGCTGTTATTGTTAGCAACATGAAATGTGTGATCATTGCTGCTCATGTTCTTATGACTGGTGGGTTGTTTAGGTTGCGAACACAGGAGAGGATTTTTTTGATGCGTTATTAAAGGCGTCGATGCTGTTGGTACTGTTGTGGGAGAACTGGACGACGTAGTCATTGAGATGGGTAAAGTGGCAAGATTAACACTTTGTTGCTGTTGTTGATGAGTCTGTGGCTGCTGGTGCGTCAAAATTGTCGAAGAAGTCATCATTGTTGAAGGGGTCGCAAATGTTGAAGGTGAGATTGTTCCTGCAGGAGAACGAGTAATTGGTGAGGGAGTGTGATGGTGATGAGGCTGAGGATGATGTTGGTGATGATGAACCGTTGGAGGAAGTTGACGGGAGTATTGAGCCTGAGCGTGAGGATGAGAAGGGATAGTCACTATTGTGGTAATTGACTGATGAGGAGCTACAATCCCTAATGAAGCATGTGAGCTTGTCACATTGTTGAGATTCAAATTGGTGAGATTTGCTGCATTCGCTGAGATTGCTGCAGCCGCCGCAGGTGTTACGACCGATCGCATAACTGTCTGAATACAATCGGGGCCCACTGGAGAGCAAGATGACATTGGAGACATGGTGTAGCAAGACGCAGGTGAGAATTCCGAACCGGAACCTGAGCCACTATTGCTTCCAGGGCCCCCACCTGATGAAATGATTGCAGTTACTGATGAGGAGGAAGAAGAACAGGAAGACATGATCGAATTTGCAATTGAATCCGTGTCGGATTCAATATCAGTATAATTATTGACTCCAGCGGCTGCTGGAATAATTGATGCAACTCCACCGCCGGGTTGATTCACAAGACCCTGCAATGTTTGTATATAGTTCATTGCCAATCTAAGTGTGGTAATTTTTGTCAGCTTTTCGCAAGATTTTCCTTGAGGAATGTGCGGAAATTGCGGAACGGCTTTTTGGAGGAGTTCGTAAGCAGTGTTAATTTCACGCATCCTAAACCTCTCTCTCGCATTTGCCGTTTTTCTCCTGTATAAAAGTACACAATGTATAAATTTATGATGTGTCTACGTTGCGATTTGTATGATTTGTATATTTATGCGTACTACTGAAATGGGATATAACGGGTTCTTAATACCTGTATTTGCTTAATGGTGGAGGTTTCGACTTTGGCTTTGGTTCCTTCTTAACCTCCCCGTTCCGACGTCGATCCGTTTCAATCCGATTTTGGATTGATCTCGGCCGAAAATCGTAATCCTTCTTCACCTTTGACTTTTTGACCTGACTCCTTCCAGCAATAGAAGACTGAGTATTGTTATTCTTATCACGCGATGAACTCGTCCCTGCTGTAGGGGCAGAGCGGGACATGCTGCGGCTCTTTGCTTTGGACATTTCGAAGTAAACTTTTCTGATTTCTGAGCTTATAAAATGTTGAATGTAAGTATTTTTGTACTCACTAAACTTCACTAAGTCTTTTTCTCCTACAGTCAGGCTCGGGTATTACTGATATTTTGTAGTTTATAAATAACGTAAAAAAACAAGGTTAACGCATAGTTCGCGGGCGACACGATATAATTTAAGTATATATAGCTAATACTATTGTTGAAAGTGTTGCTTTGTCCAACGAAATCATTGCTCTGATGACTCTATGTGTGGCGCAAACCTGACCTTTGATCGAGAACGTGTGTCCCGCTAGCTTATTTTTCTTTCTATTCAAGGATCTTAGAAATATCGTGATTGCTTACTGCGTTTGTTGACTGAACCATAATAAAACTATTTAATGCTCCGCATGTAAAGCTTTGTATTGAGAACGGTTTTTGATGAAACGAAACTTGTAATGATCTCTAGAAGAAAAAAGTCTTCATCTACGAAGCATCCATCATCACATATTCAACATTATTTTTTTATAGTCAAATCAGTGTTTATCCGGGTACTATTACTATGTACACAAAGGTTTTCCTTTAACGGCAAACTTTATTAAAACTCCATTTGGGACAGGAAGATTGGAATCTCAATTTCGCCGATCATGACGTACATACATAATAAATACAATAACAGCAATCGAAACGTGTGTCACATTGACTGCACAACACATCACATCGTCACATCCACAAAGTCTATGATAATCTCATATTTTGTCGCTTCGTGTATCGTGTGTATTTTTAGAGAAGGATTGTCAGAAGCAATCATCAGTGTTTTAATCTGTTTTCCGAATTGTCAATGTATGCAGTTTTATAAAGGGTATAGGTCTCAGGAAAAAAATCTTGTTCTTCGTGCCTGATCTTCTTGCTTTAGTAATCCATTCTTGCAGCTTCAAATCGACAAAAATTCACTTCTTTCTAAATTTGACACTTTGAAACTTTCACTAAATAAGATCAATGCAGCAATCCTGGAAAATATTTCTACTTCAATTGGTACAAAACAACAATACATCGCAAAGAAACAAAGCGCATTACTATTTTATTGTCTCTGAGTGTACAGCTCTTCACAGTTAATCAAATCTTGATTTTAATTGACTGCTTTTTGCGAACATAAATTGCAGCAAATGTTTACTATTTTCTTATTCTATAGTTTTCTACTTTGGGATATTATCAAATCAAGAACACTGTAATCAAAATGTTATTTATGAAAATGTCATTGTATTATTGATCGTAAACCATTCCCACTTGTGGAAGAAACATTGCTATTGTCACTGTAGGTTTTTACTCAATTGTAAATAGAATTTCTAAGAATAGATCATAATGCTTGTCCAGTAACTTCAAATGGAACGAAGGTCCGGCTGGACCATGTTTTAAGAAAATTGAATATAATCATACTATCTTTTTGGGTCGCTGAACGGTTTCTACAACAAGTCCGTTTTGTGTAATAAAGCTAGTTTAATAACACTTCAAGTGTTTCCTTTATGTTAAAGCTTGTGGGTCACCAGAAAATTTGCATCACACAGAGTTCCGTTTGAACTTGGGCAACATATTAAAATGGTTACTACTTCAGAAATCCCTTTTCCTTCACGAGAGATTGGCTTACAAAAGTATTTCTTCTTCTGAATCAGTCAACCAGCTCATTTATCTTTGTATCCAGATCCAAAGAAAGGGTCAATTTCTTGAATCTTTTCTCTGTTGTTTAAATATTAAATAGGACACGTTCACCAGTATAAGCTTCAAATGCGAGGCACACACGTATCTTTGAGTAGATGTGAAATGTTGACATTGTCTCAGTCTGTCATATTAAAAAGATGGAAACAGCTTTACTGACTGACTCTTATTCTTTGCGGAGGTCACCAGTCGATTGTCACCAACGTTAAACACGACTTGGTAAACTGTAATTTATGTGTGCACACGTAAGCCAGGAACATGCATCATCGCGTCATGCATTCAGACGTTTTCCAAAACGTTGACGATAAGAGCTGCACAGAAGAAAAGCAGCCTATCAAGATATCACTTTTCTTTACAATACGGGTAAACTAAGATTTTAAGCTTTTCCAAACAAATGACAAAAGCGTGGTATTACATAGTTTTGGGTGTCATCCACAGTTAATATTAATGCACCAAATTTTTTGTTGAAAATTAAAACACACCGCACGTTCGTTATAAACGTAACGAACGTTGTATTAAAACATACTTATTGCAAAATATTCCCTTGTTTGTTCAACGGCAGGTTTACAATGTGAAATCGAAAGAAAGCAGTCTCACAATGCCCGGAGGATTACCTGTGGATTTTATCACGCATAGCACACAACAAAACTTTAACTACTCTTTGTACTGATGACAGAGGCAATTTGAGACTCAACGAATGTTTGGTGTTTGTTGGTCGAATGGAACACTCAAAAATGAAAATGAGTTTTTTCCTTTATTTGGACGTTAATGCTTACACTCACCAACAAGGATCAGACACCAACAAGTGGCACGTAGGGATGCCGGAGCGTAACTAACCAGAAGGGTTTCAAAGTCTTCCCAAATCAATTGTTGAAAGTGGACAAGTCACTTTATTTTTTACCATCGTTATGCTCAGTTAGATTTCAAGAAAGAAGTGGGAGAAACCTGCCAGTTTCATTTCGTACCTTACACATACCTCATCTTCGTGCATCTTTATCCTCCTCATCTTTGCTTCTCCATTCTTCTGGTCCACATTTGAAGATTTACATTGTGGTGGTATCTTGGTATGATTATTCAAGCGTGAGTAAAGGTAAGTTTGTGAATACACTAATAATTATAAGTACTTAGATGATCGAAGTAAAAAAAGAAGGACGACCAAGGCAGCCCATTGTAATACAGTGGAAAAGGAGAAACGTTGTTGTAGCAGTGGGTCGGTGGAGACAGTGATCATCATCAATATGTAAGCAGACGACGAGTACCTTTATGATGATTTCATCTTTTATGACCAAGCACAGATACAGTTTACTCTTCTTGCTGCAGGTAGTAAAGAAGTGAAGTTGAGTAGGCAGCCAGGCAAGTAGGCACAGGGAAATGCTAAGCATGCATCACATCGCCAAGACAGACCAGGTAGGTGGATGTGGAATTGACATTATAATATTACAATCAAGTGCTTATTTCAATGTAAGTTGGTGAACCACAACTTGCTAGAGTAGGTAAAGTTAAATACAATGTTCTTTGTGAGCTTGTTGATTTAAACCTGAATATGGCAAGCACAGGTAAACACGATATATTTGTAATACTGTACAGTTGCAATATTCTGACCACTTCATCTTGACCGGGGAAAGATGCGTCAATGAAAGAGAACCAAAAAGATGAAAACGCTTCATACAAAGCTGAACATATAGAAAAAGATTTAAAGTCCCAGTGTGTTTGGTTGTGATTGGGATTTATCATTTAAAATACTTATTATTACTATTACTTAGTGGTTCGAAAAGTAGGTTCGATTTCTTTTAGATAGAAAATATAATCTTTAAGAGTACGCAAGGATAAATGTAGAGAAACTCGTCGGATTTGTCGAATAAAGTGAACATGCAAAATGTTTCAAGTTACAACGAGAATATCGGATTATGACACCTTCTGAAGCTGTTAAATTTTGTAAACAATTTATTATTACCTTCCAGCTTGCAAGTTGATTTGAAGACCAGTAGTAAAATCCGAGTGTATTACTACCCGATTTTAAAAAGCAATGAAAAATGCGATTAAACAAATTCCTGCACTTGATGATACATTTTAAGATCTTAAGAACAGATACAATGTAAGTGGATTTTGTAGTAATGTAATACTCTACTCTCAGCAGAAAATCACAAAAATGAAAAGAATCTGTCATAAAATCACATAATATATATTTTCTGTGGCATACTTTATTAAACTGTACATTAGTACTGCATGAATGTTTGGAAGAAAACTGGATTGTGAAACTTGAAAGAGAAACATTAAAACCTTATTTAATTTGATTATTACTATTATTATTTTTGCAGTAGCACATGCCTGAAGTGAAAAGAATGAATAAGTAAATTCAAATTAATGTTATAATAAACTACACATTAAATTTAACAATATACCTCGAATCAACTATCTGCTAAATAAAACTTGCTTCAGTGTGGCGAAGTCCTTCATTGCAGCGGCAAGGTGAAATATGGGTAGTGTTCCATGATTCGATTCATCTAACTGTTGCAAATCCTGTCCCATTTGCAAAAATTTCTCTTCTGTGCCCACCAACAGTTGTTTCTAGGTTTTTACAACAATAAAAATTTAATAACCCGAGATCAATGTACTGCTAATTCAAACTTATGTGAAAGTGAACCCTCAACTTACAAGAATAACAGTGTTCAAATCTCCAGGTTGGCCGTTGGCGTTTACTTTTTCCAGCTGCTGCTGGACGATAAGAGATTGAAAGTCGTTTATTAACTGCATGGCAGTCATCCTTGAACGGGCAAATTGACACATATTCAAAGCTGATCTGGCATTAATTTTCGCTGCTTCGGCTACCAATGCATCCGTCATCGCAATGTTGTACTGTGTCATATGCTCTATAATGCTTTCCTCGAGAGACTGAATGGAGAAAGGTGTTTGACTTCCTCCTGTGAGAAGTTCCCCTTCTTGAATTTCATCCACCGAAGCATCACCAAGTGCAGGCTGGTTGACGTCCATAAACGCACCACGAATAAATCGAACAGGATTTCCTCTGTCCAGGATGCTAAATAATGCAAAGTGTACACACGTTCAACAGTGCAATTTAAAAGCTATAAACGAAATTAAAATTTCCAGGAAAAATAAATAATATAAAATAATTACATGACAGAGCTGATGCACAAAAACAGAAGGTGGAAGATAACAATTTTCAATGCTCCTTGTACTGCCATTATTTATTTACGCGAATTAATTTGTATCAAGAAGTTTCTGAATTACTCTGTGAAAAAGATGGTTTAAAAATCGGGTTATTGTTACCGTTATCACTTGTCACTTCGGAACAACTTTATCAACTGACTTGTCCAACCTTTAAACTGCTTAAAAGGTATTTTGTTTGACACACTAATCCTATTTTAGAATGAAAGACTTCTCCCTATTAATATACAAGGCATATACCTTTTAAGTAATACGTAACATAATAAATAATAATAATACAGTAATAACCTTGTCCCATCTTTCCTGTTGTGTCATTTAATTCTTTGATCTTCTTTCTGGTGGAAAGGAATCTTGCTAACATTGCAAAATGAACTGCTTTGGCAATCAAACATTGAATTGACATAATTAATAAACGATGTCAAATGCATATCTTACTGATTTGGATGTCACTAAACGTTTACATTTTGATTAAAATCTCAATTGGTGCATCTCAAATTGTTAGAAGAAGGATCAAACGTTTAATTAGTGGTTTTATTTGCTAATTAGTATTTCATTCAAACTGCATATCCCAGTACTAAAGAATACCAGTAAACAGTTTATAATAATGCTCTTGTCATTCGTACGCGTCAGAGTCTGATTATAATAATATCCTTTGTTATATCGTTATATGTATATAGGATCAGCGTGAATCCGACAAGTTGAAGTGAAGCAGTTGAGAGCAACCTACCGGATGCCGGTTACAGCAACTCAAGTCAGTCGAGTAACTTACTCGACAAAAAGGTCGGCTTTTATCCGGTGGTGGAAGCATATTATGAGTCTGCCCAAACAATTTAATAGTGGGCGAATTATTTTTTTTAAAGATAATGCGGTAATATAATATATAATTAATGTATAATTAAATAATATAATATCTATAATTAAAATACATGATTATCAATCAATCAGAATGAAGAGTTATTTTTAATCTTGAAGTTTTACTCGAGATGAATCAGATTTTTAGAAGAATTTAAAAAAATCGTTAAGAATACATCATTTCCTGTCCAACCTTAATTTTACCAAACCTGTCCTCGGCAATCTATGAATCATCGTATTGGGATCTGTAAAGCTAAAGCTTTTGTGTTGTAATATTACAATTGACATTTATTATGTAGTACACCTACGTGAATATTATGGTTTCAGAGATGCTGGTTTAATCAAATAGAATCATAAGTATTTATTTAGTGATACTGTAGTGAAGTCAATATTATAGAAGAAGAGAAAACTGTTTCTCCAATAATGCTGTTATATCAATAATAATCACCAACAAAACCACGTTGTGTCAATTGTGTTATATGCTTTTATGTGGCTGCAATTAATGCATCTGGTGCATTAGAACGTTTACTGTATTTATGTATTTACCAACACCTCTAAAAGTTGCAGTTTTGATTGTATATTGTGGATTCTCTTCTGCTCTTCTGATGTACATATATCTCAATTTAAAAAAATAACCGCACGGCAAAATGTTAACATCGCCTAATAAAATCATATATTGAATGTTGACAAGAATTATAACGACTTGGATTGAGAAAACGTAATAAAAACGCGGCTTGCATTTATTGTCAGCTTTCAAGTTCTAAAAGATCGTCTTCATTCAAACTCCATTTTCAACAAAAACTCAAGAAAGAGACAACGAAACGATAACAATGATGACGCATAATTACATGCAAAAATTGGTCGGAGTCATCATAACAAAATGTAGAGTTGGCATAATCTTAAAAGTGACACACGAAAAAGTTCTTCCGTGCAATCAACCAGATCACACTGCCGTGTGCGTAGGCGGTTAATATATCACAATGCAAAGAAATTACTTGACAGAGGTCATTTGGGTAGGGTTGTGGTAATTTTTTCTGCAATGTAACTAATGTAACGTAATAGTAGTAAACAGAATAGTGTGGCATGACTTTAGGCGCTTAAGAAGTTCTGTGGGTTGTATAAGTAGACTACTGCCAATAAGACTGTACAGTAAAGCATGATGTGACGTGATGAATGGACTGGGATTGGGATGTAAATAAACGATTTGCCCCTTGTTACAACAAGATAACGATAAAAAAGGAGGGTATTCCAATTTAAGGCATTCGTGGGAAGCTCACGTTAGAATTTTTCCCAAATAGCCCAGTCTGAGATGAATCGAACGACATTTTGGTTCTTTTTATCAAAATATCGTCAGAATTTATTAGAGCGTGATTACTGGTATTCAGGTCCTATCCCTATCACGTTAAACGTGTCGTAAAGAGGGGCCTTTTTCAGGTCTTAATACATGAGCTAGCGCCATATGTGATATACCATTTTGAAGCTGAGACTTCAGGGCATCTCTGAGAAAATATTTGGAGT
>VYYJ01002518.1:0-20952 GCA_021029165.1 Cyphoderus albinus | reverse complement strand
TGCGAAATTTCCCACTAAATGTTATTTTCAAAATCTGATTTTTGCTACACAGGTACTTTAGAATACGGCGAAACTTTTGTACATATTTTGTAGTTAAAATTTGTGAAAGAAAATTGATAACAAGCAATTGAATTCGGGAAATATTTTGGACAAATAAGGTGCAGTATTTCACCCAGGGTTTGACGCTACTGGTAAATAACGCGGTATTAATTGGACAATAGAGGTTATAATGAAAAAAACTTCTTCTGTCAAATGAATATTGGTCATAATGGCAAATACTGGTCATAATGTCAAGTAATGGTCATAATGGAAAATATCGGCGAATTGTCATCATACTTGCTAAGTGCTAATCAATGATCAAATAATTATGTAAATATTGGTAAAGAGGACTAAAGAAATTGAGAAATTGAACGTTTTTATTCAATTCATGCTCATTCCTATCAAACTAGACTTTTTGTCATTTTTCAGAATGTGGTTGATAAAGAAAAACATTTCAACTTGGTTTCGTTCTGAATAGGCATAAATAGTCTTTATGAGAAAGCTCTGTAGACCCAGAGAACAACATCCCTTAGTTCACAGGAGTTTGCCACAATTGTTTAATTGTATAAAAAAGGTTGACTTACGTCGTGTAGATCTATGTGGTGCATGCAGAGATACATTGAGGAAGTTTCGCAAAAAACTTCAATCCACCAAAATTATCGTGTTTTTCTCACAAAGGTCACTTTCTCCTTTTTATATTTGAATTGATTAGCATAAACCTTTCACCAAATCACAATAGAATTAGAAAAAAGCTTACTTTGCACACTTCAATAAAAATGAAACGAATTGCAAATGGAAAATTTACTGCAGAGCAGACATAATTTATGAACGTGTCATTACAATGTTTATCCGCTCTTACAATATAAACGGTCGTCTGCAGTCTGCACTATACGATGATAAAACGGAATGGAATGATGAATGAGTATTTTTGTAATTCAAAAGTTCTAATCACATTTCACAATGCTTTGTCAACGATTGTAGATGTCGCAAACTCACAAAATCCAATTTGTCACTAGTAGACCTTCAAAAATGGTCCGTCTTAATGATTCATTCACCGGTTTCGTATCCCCGATTTTGGCGTCATTAGCTGACAGCAATTGTTGCACTTGTACGAATTCACACCGAGTGGGCTATACAGAATGGTGGTGCGTTTTAGTGATGTTTTATTTTTTAAATCTTCTTCCTATTATAACGGAATATAAAAACGAATCATTTGGCTTTGCACTGCACAAGTAAGGAGAAACAGTACTTAGAGCATGCGACTATGTAGACCAGGAAGAGCAAGGACTGAAAGACGTGCTCGTACGTTGACTGTTGCAGCACTTCTGTTCCGTCGTCCTCGACTTCGTTCGCTTTCATTACTCCTCCTGCCTTTACTCGTCTCCTTTTCCTTCGTATTGTTGTGTGGCGACTGGCAACTGGCAAACTGATGCTGATGATGCCGTTTCGTGAATGTTGCATGCAACATGAGATGAATCGAGGTAAGATTTTGTATTATTCAGTCAGAGGGAAAGAGGTAGATGAGAAAAAAGGGATTATGATGAGAGGTCGGAAAAAAGTTCCTCATTGCTTTTTTGATAAAACTGAATTTATGCAGTTACTTTGCTGCAATCCGCCTTTGTGCTGTTACCACCACCACCAACCAACTTCAGCGTTATTGTCGTCCCTCTTGTCCTCAGCAGTTGTATGATTATTGCCCTTTTTCTCTTCTCTCCCTTTCCGTAGCAAAGAGTCAGTTCGAGTCAACCTGTAAAAATTACTTTTTTATAATATCATCGTTTGTTGCAGCCGGTAAAGGCAATGTGATGCTGACACATACGCTGTAACACTCGAGTAATGTAACACGTAACTGGCCTCAGTTTATATTATATGATATAATCGTATAGGTTTCACTTGCCATTTACCTTCCATTTCCACCGTCGCAGCAGTTATCATCTCTCACAGCCATTAATAGTTAACGTACCTGCCCACAACGCAACAATGCACTTCACACAAAAGGCAGCTGCGTTTTCATATCCGCAGAGTGTAGACACAAAGCTGCCAGTAATCCGTAGCTTTACATCCACTACTGATTTTGTCATGTAACAACAGCATTTGTAAAAAAAACCTTTTTTATTATTTCCAGTGCTCCTTTCCTCATTACTCTCCTTGATCTCTCATGTCCCAGAGAATCCACCCCTCCTAAAACTACCTATACAAACTACCAGCTACGTACAATTGTGTTAACTATACAGTCATCATGCACTATGCACTCTTCCCAATTCTGAATTTTTAATTCCGCAGTTTATTTCTGCTATAAACTTTTAATTCTTAACAATCAAAATCCTCTCATACAGCAGTGGTGGTGCTCTCAGTAATTGCTGAAGAGGAATTGCTCTCTCCTTCCTTCTTCCAATATTCTCGAGATGAGATACAATAAAAGACGTTTTTATGGAGGAATAGAATGGCAAGGAACAGGGATATTACGGTGAACTGTGTTATGAGTTACGACTCGTGACTTCGTTTGATACAACTACAATGATAAGTATTAACGATAGCACATTATTTTCAAAAAATGTAATGATCATGCATTTGCCTGAGATATGAAATACCTGTGTCAGGCGTCAGGTGGCCAATACGTTGTTTAAAAATTCATCTTACTGGTACCTTTATATACTATAGGTAGAGGAACGCTAGTTGCAGTTGGTTGAAATGAAACTCCCTAACAAGGAGAAAGAACAGGGGTTGGTGACGACGTTTTTCAAAATGATATCAAACATATTTACTGTGGAAATTCTCATCGTGAATGATTCTCAGATTTAGCTTACTGTTTCCTATCACACTGCTCAAAATAATCATAATCACAGTCATAAACATTCATCCTGCTATGATAATAAATATAAGATCACTGTTCACTTAGTTCACTTGCATCGTTCTAAGAGAACCTGCGTCTGGTTAGTCTAATCGGGTATTTGTGATTTATGGTTATAAGAAATGAACGACTCATACATATTTCATCCACTTTATAGCCATAACAAAACTGATGAATCGCATTTCATTCATCTCGCTGTTTGCTTTATATGTTACAATGATTGCTTCTATTTTCACACGGCGGAACAATGAAGACGTATTCAAATCGCTAGTCATGATGACACGGTGACCACTGATTGAGGCTTATCACAAGTCTAAGCTCTGTATTGGTTTGCTCATTAATTTGCAGTTTTGCAGTAGTCTGTCCCGATTATATTCTGAACTTTCTAAAAAAATTATATTGGAGTTGCATAGTAATAATAGTAAATATGCGTTTAACTACTCGAGGATGACTAAAGAATTTGATTTGCAAGCGAAGAATTTCATTTTATCCTTTTGTTGATCGTCGACTCAAAACGACATCTATCTGATTATTTCATGACCAATGAATGTGGAGCGTGAACAATTAATCAGTGTGCGTGGCGTGTGTAGAAATCAGGGTTATTATTTGATTTTTGCATGCATATTTCAGTGTGAATATACAGTGGAAGTATCATTAGTCAAATAACGACAACTTTCAATTCGTATGTAGCTGATTTAAGGGTATTAAATGTTAATATACGACAAAACAAATCCAACGTTTCTATCCAACGACAACTCTTCCGGTTCTTATAGAAAGTATTTTTCTGGTTTAAAGTTTGCACACTTAAAATGCTTAAATCTTATCCATTAACGAGGTAGAATGAGAATAGCATATAGGAAATAATGTTTGAGGAATGAGTTTTAATAACAAAATATATCTTTTACGTTTTACGTTAAAGTGACGCATCTCTTTTAACACATTTTGTGCAAGGGAATAATTCAAATTACCTTCCAGTGTTTTTTGCATATAAAACGTTTTGTTTAAAAAACATACAAATTCTGCAAACGTTCAAAAACCATAATTAGAAAAGAAAAAATCTTTCATTCATTATTAACCTATTTATGAATGTTAGTCAGTTAAAATATTGTATGCCACGAAAGTTCTTTGTAGATATGCATATGTATAGAAATGAAAATAAGGGGTGATATAAGCTGACAGATGGACATTGCCGAATGCACTGCCAACAATATAAAAAATGATAACGAACCACCGGAAATGAAGGAGCAGGGAGTGGAGTTAGTAGAGTATGAATCATGCATCTCGTGTAAAATAAAGTATTATGCTTCAATATCAGACAGTAATGTCAGAGATAAAGTCAGCGTCTCTTGTATGAGTGAATCGGTCAGGTTCTGTGGAATTACAGAGAGAACAAAGAAATTATTTCCCTCAGCTTTATCTTTATCGGTGTTTCCGTTGTGAGCAGGGCCCGATTGGATTATTCTATATTTGTTGCAATCACTCCATGCTAAATGTCTTCCTGTATGTATAAAGCTTACCCCGTTTACGTGCGAAATGATAATAATCGAAGCTTCAAATCATTAATGTCTTACTTAAGGATGAAAATGTGTGACTACTCAAATTATTATTTAGAAATATTACTTGAGTCTTGTGTAATAATATATGTGTACTTGCTGTAATTGAGTAAAAAAGTATTTTCGTCGACACATATAGATTCCCTTATTTACTTTATTGGCGTAATATATAAAAATGAGTTGTAATTATTCGTGTAATTTATGTCATGTCATACGCTTCTTTGCTGAGTTTTCAGCAATGAGTGTAATTTTTAGTAAATGAGTTTACTTATGACTAGAGAAAACAATGATTAATTAAAGTGCAATGCCCATGATAGCTTCTGCGAGAAAGGAAAAAGTAGTGCTAGGCTAGTAGTTTATTCTGACGATTCAAATGTTATTGTGTAAGACCATGAAAAACATGCACCATTAATCCACTGACGAAAAAAGATTTGCAAATTATATCGGTTTCATTAGAGGGTCGCTTTTTTCGCACAGTTACGGAAGGTGAACTGAGGAATTGATGATTAAAATATTGAAAATACCAATCATCTTTATTAAACGGCCGGGCTTATGGCAAAACATGAGTAAAATTACAGCATATTATGTCAAATCGTTGAAGATTGCAATAATTTTGTATACATAAATCTATATTGCGAAAAGGTTTTTTAAATAAATGACCATTGATATCTCTCACATCTCTTCAAAAACATGACAAAGTTTCGTTAAACTGTTAAAAACAATTGAAAAATCGCTGAAAAGTTGCTGTCCATTTATTGAAGGAACCATAATTTTTCTCTCCCATTTAAGAAGAATCGAATTTTAGTAAAAATTTCTAAATTTAAATTAAAATAGGTAATAAATGTTTAATGGAGCAATATGTACGTAGTCCAATTTGTTGATGTAAATGACAAAGTAGTGTTTAGTGTTCATGTTAACCGTGCTAAATTATTAGAACCGTCAATTTGTTTAAATGCTTAGTATTTCTGGGTGAAGTAGTAAAAATGGAAAGCCAGCCAAGGATCATCCCATTTAACATAATGGAGATTTTTGTTTTTCCATCCGGGATTGTAATAATTATTTAATACGAACTAATTGTCAGAGTCTACCCCACCTCATATGTATACATATTACATTAGTATGTAACATTTTGTACTCTCAAATACCATTTGGTTGACAAAGTAACTCCCACTGTCTGTTTTTTCCCCGTTTTTTTTCTAATGTATTTACCAGGCAAATGACCGTCGTCGTCTTCGACGCTATGTGTGTGAGGGACATAATCGGATACCAGATTAACAATTAATGTTGAGGATTTTTTAAATTAAATAGTAAATTAGAATGATGTTCGTGAGTTCAGCTACACCCCATTCTGCGTTGAGGCAGTAGTCAAGTTTGTTGTTAAGAATAACCTACCTAACCGTACAATGCAATACTTCGGGGCATTGCAAAACTTCACATTTTCACAAAAAGCATTAAAGTGCTATAATGGGCAATTGCCTCGTTTTGTAGGAAGATGGTAACGTCATTACGTCATCATCATCCATTTATAGTCCACGGAACCCGAACGTCAAGCCAATAAAACTCAGCAAAAATGAAAATCGAGCGCAGCCATTGAACTAAACGTTAATTCTAACTTTATGTCAAACTAACCTATAGAATTGATTGACTCATGCATTCATTTTGCGATCGTGAATTGAGAAGATTTAAACCATCTTTCTCAGCTAAACCCTTGCTAATTGCTAAGGCTCAGGATATGCTGTATTCTTTCACAATAGAATTATAGAAAGATTTGTTAAAATAGCGAGCAAATGCAAATTGTAGTTTTATGTAATTGACCAATATATCATTATTGAAAATTTCTCCAATAAGCGAGTTGTGAAGTCAGATTCAATGAGATTTCTCAATTCACTTGAATTGAATGCAAACGGTGCCGGCAGTGTCTCAACATAAATTGTCACATTTTGCAATTTGCTGGTTGGTGAAAAATAATTTAAAATGCAATTTGTTTGCGATGGATGGAGTTGACAGATGTCCATCTTGGAGCATTTAACCTGTTTAGATACTAGGTACTGTTTGCAAAACAATCTGATAAAAATCGGTACCGCGGCGGTGTTTGACAAAAGGGATGGACGGAGAGTCTAACAGAGAAATCACATTAATCTGCGTGCTTTAAACACACAGCATAATTTGAGAAGAAATCTGAAAAAGTCCCACTCATTCACTCACTCAGCATTGAGCTGATTTCACATCATCGCATCGTTGGAAATCATAGTCATCCATCCAACTGCACGATCCACATTGAGAAACCATACTAAATAATCCGTGTCCACTCCAGTCCACGTCGGATAACGTCCAATCATAATTGCAATCTCCTCAACTTCTTCATTCCATTTTCTTGAGGTTTTCGCGTATCATAAGACTGGACTAGACAGTGCGAAATGGCGATTCTCTGACCACGTCCTTTAGGTTGAATAGCGAAATGCCTCCTTTTCTCATCTAGAGTCGGTGAGATTTGCCTGCAAAAGTAATGGGAATGAAAATGGAAGAGGGAAACCACATTTTATTTGAGCATTACAATACGTTGGTGGGTGGTGCTGGTATGCTGGTGCAAAACTCAATGCATCGAACCGGGTGGTAACGCAACGCATGCACAGAAAGTGGTAGACGAAGCGACAAGGTGATGGAAATCTCTAGATTGTTCTATTCGCATGTCTTAGCGTCAGCATTTCAGCAATACAGCGGAAGAGCACGGCGAACATCTGTCTCTGTCACTGACGTAACCCAAAACCCAACACTCTCACCCTTCGTGCATGTACTTTGGAGTTTTATGACCACACTTAGGCAGTGCATTCGTAGCAGGGCATTTGCTGTTAAACGTGTGGGCAGTGGACACTAGAGAGTTTCTTGGTGCTGCAGTAGTACGAAATACAAAAGTTTAGTCAAACGCAACGGCAAATTGCAGTCAGAGTTCGGGCTTGAATGTACTTTTGCGAGTGCTGTAGTAGCAGATCGTGCGAAGGATCAAATCAAGGATACACCACCACCGGTTTCCAGGAAGTTAAAGAGCGTAAAGTCGATTAAACACCTTAGTCGGTGGAGAATTTTAATTCTCTTTCATTTACCTAGTCGAAGTAGTCGAAGAGCACTTTAATTGTGGAAAATTTCATTGCATTTGTCAGCTTGCGCTTTCATTTTGGTTGCCTTTTTTCCTAATTTGGTAAAAAAAAAGTTGAAATTTTCTAATCGCTGTCCCCGGGAGCTGAAAACTCAACGGTATAGCTGATAAGTAGGTAGAGGCAGTAATTATTTTTAACGGTTTATCTCTACATTAGATCTAATAACTTTTATCTAGTTAGTTACGTAGTGATGTTAGTGGCAGTTAGTGACAACGAATTAAAAGAAATATTTGAAGAAGAAAAAATTGTTTTCTCGTGTTGACAGGTTACAACCGGAGTTGTTTTAAATTAAACCATTGATTGTCAATTGAGAAATTTCACTTCTTATACCGCTGAATATCACAAAATTAGACACGGAAGAGGTGTGGTAAGTCAAAAAGCAAGTTTTGATCTTATTTGACCGCTTTTTGCTGAGTTGTTCCAACTCTGTGGCTATTACATCAACAATTAATAATGGATGAAATTAATTGTGTACAGTTTACAAAGCAGCAAAGGGAGGTAAATCTGTAAAAATGTCGGTCGTTGGAATTGACTTTGGAAACGAATCCTGCTTTGTCGCTGTGGCCAGAGCAGGAGGAATCGAGACAGTCGATAATGATTACAGTTTAAGAGCAACGCCGTAAGTTTAACTTTCTCGTAGTTTGCATTAATTTCATAACGATTTTAAGCCTACTATATTATAAGTATAGTTGTAGTAATTGAGTATAAGTTTCAAAATTTTCATCTTTCCCTTTGATTTTTGTTTAGATCATTCGTTGCGTTCGGTGAGCGGCAACGCATTCTCGGGGTTGCTGCTAAAAATCAGGCCGTTACGAATCTGACCAATACGGTGTTTAATTTTAAACGCTATTTGGGAAGGCTTTTCGATGATGACCCGCTTCTCCAACAGAGTATCAACAAGGCTCCGTTTAAAGTTATTCGAACGGATAAGGGTGGAATTGCTATCAAAGTAATGTACCTTAACGAGGAGCGAGTTTATAGTCCAGAACAAATCACAGCTATGCTCCTCACCAAGTTGAAGGAGACTGCAGAAACCGCAATTCAGGCCAAGGTTTACGATTGCGTTATATCGGTACGAAATAAACCTTTAAAATTATAATTTTTGTGAGAATTCTTAATCACAGTTTATAAGAAGAAGTCAATTAATTTTTTTATTTTTCGTTAGGTGCCCTCATACTTTACGGATGCTGAAAGACGTGCGCTTCTTGATGCTGCACAAATCGCTGGTTTGCATGTTCTACGACTTATGAATGAAACAGCCGCAGCAGCCCTGAACTACGGGATTTACAAACAGGACCTTCCGGAACCTGAGGACACGCCTCGAAATGTTGTGATTGTTGATTGCGGTCATTCAGCCATACAGGTTACGATTTGTGCGTTCAATCGAGGCAAACTTAAGGTGAGCAAGAATGGATTTTATAAATTCACATTATACATCAGCCAATATACGTCAGTTTTTTTACTTCTACTTTCACTGTAAAATCCAATTTTAAGATAATGCCATAATGCCATTGATTTTTATTTTCGCTTGGAACTCTAGGTTCTCTCTTCCACCGCTGATCCTAATTTAGGTGGGAGAGATTTTGATAGCGCTCTTGCTTCCCACTTTTGCGCCGAATTCCGTACTAAATATGGCGTAGACGCGGAAAGAAATCCAAGAGCTTACATGCGATTGCTGACAGAAGTGGAAAAAATTAAGAAACAGATGTCTGCAAACGCCACAAAGTTGCCGTTGAATATCGAGTGCTTTATGGAGGAAAAGGACGTGACTAGTTCAATGTGCCGTGCCGACTTTGAGAAGATGTGTGCTGATTTGTTCCTCCGTGTAGAAGTAGTTCTCAAAACGTGTCTAGACGACTCGAGTAAGGATTTTTATAGACAATATTTGAGTACATATTATTTTTCAAAAAAAGATCTTGTAAAAAGAGTATTACTTTTATCTTTAGAACTTAATGTTAACGAAATTCATTCTGTGGAAATTGTTGGGGGTTCCACAAGAATTCCAGCGATTAAGCAGCTGATTGAAAAGATTTTTTGCAAGACACCATCCACCACTCTAAATCAAGACGAAGCCGTTTCCAGAGGTTGCGCGTTACAATGCGCAATTTTGTCGCCAGTCTTCAAAGTTCGCGATTTCAGCATTACCGATGTGCAGTCGTACCCTATTAAAGTTGTATGGAATGAGTTACTGGGCGAAGACGGGTAAGCAGTAAGCACCAATGCAATGACAGAAGCAAAAAGATCTTGTTGAACATGTCTGAATGAATCATTTCCAAAGCGTTATAAATTAATTCGTACGTTTCAGGGCCAGTGAAGTTTTTCCACGATATCATCAAATTCCATTTTCCCGTGCGTTGACCTTTTTCCGGAAAGAGCCCATGATCCTGAAGGCTGTGTATGATATTAATGTCCCATTCCCTACCAGGGACATTGGTAAGATCATTTGTTTTATTTTAAAATGTTTTCATTTTAACTAATTCAGGTGGTTTACAGATTGCATTTTACAATTTGTTGTGTTTATTTAATTTTAGGAAAGTTTGTAATTAACTTCAAAAATGAAGACGCTGAACCGTGCAAATTGAAAGTGAAAGCCAGAATTAACGTGCATGGGATCTTTAGCATTTCTAGTGCAACCATATATGAAAAGGTTGAAACTGCCGATGTAAGTGCATTGCATGAGTCATTGGTTATACATTTAAAGGCTAAACAATGCAATTGTGATCTAATGTTAAGGTGACCTTTTTACACCCTCTGACATTGCAGAATGCTGAGGAGGCAATGGAAACTGAAACGCCTGCTGCTGCTCCCAACGCCAACGAAAATGCCGCTGCCGATTCTCAAGCATCAGCTAATACAAACAGCACTACTGAGCCAATGGACAATACGGAAGGTGTCGAGGCAGCGCCTGCCGATGACAATATGGTATGAAATGAGATCGCATTAAAATCCGAATATTTTTTACTTTCGCATCAAGGACGGTAGTAATAAATATATTTATTCAAACAAACAGGAGGATGCAGAGAAGAAAGTTCAGTATAAGGCCAGGGAATTGAATGTTGATACGTTTACGTTCGGTTTGTCTCGAAGTGACTTGAATGAGAAAATAATGTCTGAGGTAACTATCGAAATTATTAAATCCGTCTCACGAGAGCTTTTCCCTTCACAAGAATTAGAAAGAGTTTTGTTTTTTGTAGACACATATGATTAGTCGGGATCGAAATGAAAAGGATCGATTAGATAGTAGAAATGCCTTGGAAGAATATGTGTACGACTTAAGAGAGAAGCTTGACTTAGAATTCAATGGATTTGTTGAAGATATCGAGAGACAGAGACTAACTGAAACTCTCACGGCTCTTGAAAATTGGCTCTACGAGGATGGTAATGATGAAAACAAGGAAGTGTACATTGAAAAACTGCAGGACTTGAAGGTACAATTTATAATTCGAACGGTTTTACTTTATTTGTTTTATTATTGCAATGGATATATGTAACTGTAACAATATGAAATATTTTGGTCTTTATAGAGCAAAGGCGAGCCCATTAAAGAACGCAAGTTTGAATCTGAGGAACGCCCGAGAGCTATTAAAGCAGTTGAAATATCACTTCAATGGGCACGGAAAATTTTAGACATGTATAACGCAAAAGACCAAAAGTATGAGCACATAGCACAAAAAGAAATGGAAAAGGTCTCTACCGCTATTCAAGAATGCGAGTCTTGGTTGGAAAATTGTCGACAAACGTTGGCTGCAAATAATCAACTTTATTTAACTGTTCCAATTAAGTCTAAGGACATTTTCGAGCAGCGTCAAATTTTGGAGCACAAAGTTAGCGTCATCATTAATACACCGAAGCCAAAGGTTGAACCGCCAACGGTTGAAACACCAATGGAACAAGAAGATATTTCAGGTTAAAATTAATTTTTATTTAATGAGAAAAAAGTCTTGATTTTGGTTAGAAACCCAACCCACTTCCTGTGTATGTGTATTGTTGTAAGGTAGTTATAGAACTTTGTACTTGTACCGATCATTGTTTCACATTTTCTTGTACAATATGCCCTATTTCTGTAAAAATAAAATGATAAAGAAAATTATACGCACTTTTGACTGTTTTTATGTGCTCACATGATGCTAATAATGATCTTCCTCCAACGGAATTTTATAAACGGTCGCAGCCACAAAAGGCAAAATTTTCATAGAAAATCACTTTGCTTTATAGCAGAAGAGTGAAAAATGAAAACGAAGCGCTCAAGATTATGACAAAAAGCAGAGACAAGAAAGAAAAGGGAATACCACGATAGGCTTAATGGCACTCTGGATTTTTACTACTCACTCAAGAAAATACCCCCTGCAATCATCGTGCGGTGATGTGATTGCGATGCGAGTAAAGTAAGCACTCTATCATTATCTGACAGTCAGTGTGGCTTATCATCATTGTCGGTGCTCTGTACACTTACGTCTAGAATAACATCGCATGCACAGTTGTCTTTTTACTGTAGCGCACAAGAAAATAATAATAACCGTGTTCATTCACTTTCTTTGTTTCCATCCCCCAATCCAAAAAATTGCTCCCCTCTAACTCTCCAATCGACCATTTCTTTTGCCTCATTATCGTTATCAAAAAGGAATTCTTTTCATTGTTACAATTTATGTGCGCTCGGACATTTTTGTTTGAAGCACTGTTTTACTGGAAATCAATTGAGTGACAATGACAAAGCTTTATGGATTGGACAGTAACTTTGTTGAGGATTTGTACTAATGTACAAAAAAAAGTGTGCTCTGTTGGTATTCGGAGTTGTGTCCAACAACATTTGACACAGTTGATTGTGAATTCTATTCTCGTGATTACTCAAGTTTTAATAATGTCAATACTAGACAGTGGACAATTATGATATGATTATTAGTATTAGGTATTTTATTATTCTCCAGAGATTATTACGTGTAGTGACATGATCATCCTCCCGGAGAATCTTTGTCACAGGTTCGTTTGACCGGAATTAATGGAACGTAATGGACTTTTCATGTTATTTGCCTTAAGATATTTTCTTCTCGAAATGAGAAATGGGCCTAGAGTAAAAACAAACAATAAAAAAACAAAGTTTTACAGGTAGTGGCAAGCATTATAAAAATATTTTTATGGTTTTGAAAAATGAGAGGCGAAAAAGAATCTTTTCCAGCTTTAGAAAACGTTTCAAGAATACTGATAATGATAAAATAGCAAGGAGAAGCAAAAAAATATTAAGTGTCAAAAACTTTTCCTCTGAATTTGTGGTCTTTTCATTCTTATTTTCAGTTTCCCTATCCTAATGAAAATTCTAGCCACGTATCCCAGAGTAAGAATAAAAATGTGGCCAAAAATTATATAACTTGACTCATGTTAAAAATCAGCGAGTCACACAAAAAACACAGAGCGAAGCTAGAAAAACAAATACTCAAGATGAAAGCTGACATGAAGATCCTGATTATCGTTATCATTAAGACTGACATTATTACTGCTATTGTTAATATTATTACGAGTAAATAATGGAGACTCTTTCCTGGCACAGAACAAACAATAATAATAATAATAATGTAATAAGGAGCAATAAAAAAGTGTATCCTTTTTCCAGAGCTACTTTTTCCCCAATTTTTACCTACATCAATGCGAAGAAGAATGCAACATTTTTAGTGTCCACATCATCACTTCCATGAGCCATGCCGCACGAAACAAAATTTTTTTTTCCCTTCTTGCTTGCATAATGGATAATGGCAACAATCTTTACGTAAACCTAGGTACATAGTACTATATAGTTGTATATGTATATATGGATAATTTTTCGAAAGTGAAGCATAGTAAAAGCACTTTGCTATATGTCCACCTGTAACTTTTCTCAAGTCACCACTTCCCTTCCTCATCTTCATATCAGAAACTTTTCAGCTCCAAAGTTATTTTCTCATTTTTCTTCGTACTAAAGGAACCAAAAGTGATCCTGCTGCCTGGCTACCTTGGTGGTCCATAATGTGCACATCCCATCATCACAAATCACTGGGTCCGTTTCGTCTAAAAGACAGCAAGTAACAGAAGCACAAGTCTTGGTACAGATGTAACATAATAATGATGTTCCTTCTTGTAGTAACATGATGATGATGATGACATAAAAAACATAATGGTGCAACAAAGCACCTTATCTTCTGCTGCGTTCATATTTATGTTATTTGTACAACTCCGTACCTTCACAGTGCTTTTATTATTTACTTATATTTTACAATGAAAAAATGCATAATAATAATGCTATGATTATTACTTTATATGTACACAACGGTACTCCATTGGGATGACCATAAATTGTAAAGAAAATTAAACAAGTAATTATTTGTGGAGCAAAATTAATTTGTATGAAAAATTGAGCTTTGTTTTCGTTTCGGATTATTCAGTTAGCTGCAACCGCAACTATCAACAATCATCTCATTATAATTCTTGAGGACGATTCGGTCCGAGCTGTCAGTGTAGAGAAGGCTCAGGCTCGAGTATTTGTTTGGCACGCAACAAGGCGGAGGAACGAGGTTTGGGTTCATGGAGTTGATAAGCGCCTGGATAACTGCGTGGTTTGTGGCGTTCAGATGCTCTGCCATTGGGAAGGGACATTCTCCAGAGCAGTAAAATGCCTGATAGCCTGAAAAATAAATGCAATATTTTTTACTGATTTTATGGAATTTTTACACGTAAATAGTATTAATTAATTGGTTATTAATTAATTACCTGGAGGCGCCACAATCCAATCGTTCCAACCTACATCAGTGAAGTCGACAAACATTGGTTTTCTGGAGCACAAATTTCTTCGTCTATTTTTATGGCGGTATGGCTTTCTTCTACGAGCGTGGTAGTGGTGTGAGGGCTGCTGGTAACGGTAATGCTGGTCATTGTAGTAATTGTAATTGTAGTTATAACTTTGCTGGTGGTGGTATTGGCGCCCGTGGCGTGCTGTTCTGTAGCGCCTGGATAGTGTCGTTGACTTCATTTTGAATCCACCCCCACTGTTACGCTTTTTTCTAATTTTTGCATTCAGTCCATCGTCAGTGTAAAGGAATAAGGTGATTGGACTTATTTCCGGTTCAACTTTCAACCTTAGATTGAAAATCTGCCCCTCTGGGAGAGCATTGAAGTAATGTCCATTCTTTCCTAGAATTTCGATTGCGACACTGTGATTTTTTGCTTTGCTCCCTAAACTTTTTGCGCTTCCGGTTTCTTTCTCATCGATACCTAACCACCGGGCTACAGCTGGAAATAGGTCAAAGGTGAGCCAAAATGTCGGATACTTTCGGTTTGTCAAATTGACCAGTTTGGAGTCGGTAGGATAAGTTATCATGTCACCATCCTTTGAGGCTTTAACAACGTCATGCAGAAGGACGCGGGCGAAGATGGGGGAAGTGGAGGACATTGAATAATTAGATTTATTATTGTCCAAGTTGGGAGAAACGGACAAGGGAACACGTAACTCCGCCCCGGTAACTTTTTCGTTCTGAGGAATTGAGATGTTAAAGTGGAGCAGACTGCTGAATTTCTTTGACAGATCCACTTTTATCACTTCTGTCATTTTGTAATGCAAAATTGTATGAAAATCTCGAACCAATATAATTTGCCATGATTAATATTTATGATATAAAATTAAATTGTATAATTACCTAATGGGTTAAAAGTGCGAATTGTGTTTGCATTTCGTGTCAATTTCCCTGGCAGGAATAAATCCGTTGTGATTGGGAAATCCGAGTTTCTGTGCTTCTCAAAGAGTTCTAGCAAAACTTTAGGAATTGCGGCGCGTTTTCTCCTCTTCTTTTTAGGCTTACTCGACATCCCCATCATTTTCAAAAACTTTGTCTCCAAATTTTTTAAGTCACTTTCACTGATCCAGTTAGCATCAACATTGGCAGTGCTTAATTCACCATCACTTTCTTTCACATCCTGGTACTCACTTTGCCCCATGGCCACATTTTCCACGTCCACAATAAAACTAGCACTGCCATCACCGGAAGTTGTAGAAAGAGGAGGAGAAAGGAAATCATGGAAAATTATTTTATTCTCAGTGGTCCCTTCTTTTGGCACTTCCGGTCTACTCACTCCACCGTCATAATATTTTAAAAAGATACGATTATATTTATCATTCCTGCTACTATGCTGGTGCATGGTTATTTTTGTTTCTTGAGGTATACTCGATGATTGAAACTCATAATCAGCAAATGCAATGTTTATTGTCAAATAAATGAAGCCCATCTGCAAAAGTGTGATTGCCACACCGAGCTTCAGAGAGCCCATTGTTACATATTTCCCCATGGGCAAATGAACATTATTTTAATTTATTCACGGAAAAAAGTTGACACAAAATTCAATAACATGCTAAATCTGCTTGGCCACATTACTAATCCTTAGAATACCCCATGGGTCCATGATAGGGACACTTTTGCTACGAGCAGCTTTATTCGACACTCTTTGTACAGTGCGATGTGCAAATGGCAATGAACAAATGACTTTTTGAGAGTTGTCTTCCACAGAAGAAAAAAAACAGGTAAAAACTGAGAGGGTCTTCAAAACTAACTGGAGCTTGAGATGATTTTTCATTGTTCAACAAACAAACATGGCACAGGTGTGGGTTGATTTTGTTGGTAGAAGAGAGAGAGAGACGCAGGGGTAGACATTATGGAGCATGGAGCGAGAAAGAGCAAAAAACGGTATTAAGGATACTTATACAAAGTGAATGAGGTACATAAGAAACGAGCTGAACTGAAATATTATGACTGTGACCGTGAAGCGAAATAATAATAATATACCCTTAAGACAATACCTGAAGTGATCATTTTGAAGAAAAGTAGAAAAAAATGATGTCTTAAGTTGAGAGTTGTTTCACGTTACTCTTTTCCTCGAGACTTGTTTTAAGAGGATTTTTGTCTTCTCGTGAAGTGAAGGTTATCTTAAAGCTTATGCGCACTCCATAAAAACCTCTGGGAACGAACTTTAGTTTCGGCTTAGGTATGCATAAATATTAATGTAATAACGTAATATATGGGCATGAAATGTGGTGGAAATGTATTTGTTGAGTAGAGATGATTTTCGATTTTTTCTTGTTGAAAAGAAAAGATGCTGAAATGATTATAGTTAATGGTGTGTGCTCATCATCGTGACAAGATTGATGCGAGTTTAAAAAAAGTAAAATTCCAGAAAGAAAGCAATGCAGTGAAGCAATAATTATCATCATGCCGGTTCTTTCTCATACGAAGATCAGGAGATGAGGGGCCAAGCTGTCTGACCGAAGATGGTGAGTTGTTAAATTCCAGAAGTAAAATTCCATTCTTTCAAGTTTGCTCGTGCGGAAATACTTAATTATATGCATATAACTCAGCTTAATGTTGTCTACTGACTGCAATAAAATGAAACTGAAATTTTAACAACCGCAAACTTTATGTATGCATTTAAATTTTAATTAACATTACACGAAGAGTAGAAAGAAACAGTTTACACACATACATAATATCTTGTTATAATTATTAATCCTAATTAATCACGGAATCTGATTTGACATGAGTGTGTTAATGCTAAAAACTCTATTTGCTGTTTTGCTTAAGGTTAATAATGAATTTTAATTGTTTATAAAATACGACAATAACAGTAAGTATCTTTATTTACAATATTCCTAACTGCTTCTCCACCATGGCATGAGGCTGGCCCATGAACTCAGGGTCCTTAGGATGACCCAAGTAATCTTCAAAGGAAATCATTTCATCCCGCCCTGTGAAAACAATAAACAGAAATAATAAAAACGTTTGTTCATTGTTTAACACCTGATTGTGCATATCCGACAAAAAATATTCTGTTATAGTAATTTAGTAATTAAGTATTGAACCCACCCGTTAGCACGTCATGCGCAAAGTTGTGACGAGGCATAAACGGAAGATGACCCACTTTCATCACTGATTTCCGTTCCATCCGAAGTTTGAGTGGAGCATGCAGTCCTTGGATTTTTCGAAGTAACGCCATGTCATGTTGTTCCAACCGACCCCAGTGCTACAATTAACAATTTAAATACATATTAATCAACGGGTACTCGTATTTGTAAATAATTTGACATTGATTAATAGTTTTTCTACTCACAGTTTTTTCAAGTTGTTCTAAAGGATGGGGTGTCAGGAGGTTTGCACCTTTGGATCGCGCAGCAAGCCTTTTTAAAGATAAAAGATTTGAATATTTAGTAAATTCTTAACACACAAAATTAAGCGTGATTACAAATTACATTAAAAAATACACAGTAATCATTAAATGATTTTTTAATTTAAATCACAACACAAATAATGAACAATTAATTATTTACCCATGAATTAGGGGATCCGCCGGCAATTCAAATTCTTTACTGCTCATCTTAGATATTGATAAATATCACGGTAATACGATCGAGTTTTATAATTTATTTAATGAACAATTAATCAAGTAACTGTTAAATTAAAATGTCTCGAGATGATAAAAGAACACTGCAGCAAAGCTCAGGCAAAACCGATTACGATTAATCACTTTTTCAGCAAAGACACACAACACATCAAGACTCTTAATTCAGAATCAGTGACAATGCAGAAGATTCAAACGACAAGTTTGGCGCGGAAATGTGGGGCAAAGGGAGACATATATGCTTTACTTTATACAATTTGTGCTTCCTTTGTTGTTTGTTCAGCGTGTATGCGTTTGCATGAAAATGCAGATTTAAAATTAAATGTTAATAAAAAAAGGATGATTGAAACAAAAAGTTATTTTTGATTTTTTATTTCATTTCTAGAAAAAGGTAAAAATACATAAATAACACAGTTGAGTTACAATTGAAGTGACTCCAGGTACAACAGATAAAAATATGGAGAGCGAAGAGAGAGAGCTCATAATTAACAGACTTTTTTCAGAGGAGTTTTTGGAGGATGCCGATTTAAGGAGTGGAAGGTTTGAGAGAAGAGATAATAATTAAGTGTAGTCAATACACTAATTATTATTACAATAAAATAGTTGAGGAGGAGAATACATAGTGTGGGGAAGGGTGATAAGAAAAGGAAATTTCATAAAAAAAGTCAGTTTATCCGAGAGCGTGGGCGTAGGCGGGGGCGGCGTAGGCGGGGGCGGCGTAGGCGGGGGCGTGGGCGTAAGCTGGAGCGATGGCCTTGGCAATTGGCGCAGCGTAGGCGACTGGAGCAGCAATCTGTGAATAATAATTAATGAATTATAATTATGATTTACATAACACTTTTGTAAATCAGTCCAACAGTGTAATCCTTTCATACCTTGGCGACTGGGGCGACGGCCTTGACAACGGCTGGGGCGGAACGGTCGACGACGGCGTTGAATCCGTTGACTGGGTCAGCAGTGTAGGTAACGGTACGGACGGCACCATCGGGTTCGACTGAATTTATGAAACATAATTCAGAGAAATGTTAACTCTGCCAAAATCTCGTCTAAATGTGTTTACATTATGCCCAACCTAAGGAGTATTGTCCCTGGACGACATCTCCGTCACGGGTCTCAGTGGCGGTCTTGGAGTCTCCGGTAAGGGCATCAGAGACGGAATATCCGTAGTTGTATTGTGGGTGGGGGTCGTATGGCTCTGGGGCGACGGCGACGGCGGCCTTGGCGACAACTGGAGCAGCGAATTTAGCCACTGGGGAGGCATAAGCAAGGGGGGCAGCTACCTTAGCGATGGCAGGAGCGGCGTAAGCGACTGGGGCGTGGGCGTAAGCTGGAGCAATCTGAGTTGTAATAAGGTAATAATATTTTAATTAGTTCAACATTTACTGACACAATGAGTGTTTGATCACCCATTCTGTCTTGTCGTGAGATAATTACTAATTGCCCTTACAGATTGGGCATAGTATGGAGAAGCTGCATATGGATGGGCAGCATACTTTTTTTGAAAATTATAAAAAATGCACGTGTCATGCTTAACAGAATCCTGATATTTTTAAAGCCTTCCCTTTTAAACTTTCTAGATAAACTATTTTCGAAAATGAACTTACGGCGGCAGCGACTGGGGCAGCACCGTAGGTGATGGCACCAGCGTTGACAGAGACCGCGAGGGCCAAGATGGCGACAGCCTATAATAAGACAAATAACAAATTTAACATTTTTCCAACTTTAAAGTTTTTAAATATTCCAACAAATGACGTTTTGAATTTGGAGAAAGAGTTAAATTTCCATAATTTTAATTCGGAGAACAGAATTCACTAGAAACCACGTACCTTGATCATTGTGATAGTTTTTGTGATTTCTTGGGTTCACTCAAGAAGAACTGTTCTGGAAGAACTAGTGTGAATAAGTGGATGCTGAAGTGGAGACCGACCAAACTATTTATAGTAGTCACAGTTGGATGGAGCACGTCTCTGCGCGTTGGTCCTGCCTTCTTCCCAAACTATGATGAGGATACTCTTTTTGCATTTGCAAATTGGTTAAAGGGTCTTCATCATCCTCATCGTCATCATCCTCGGCAGCTACCGAATGTCCTGTGTCCTGTCTGCAGTTGCTGTAGAGCGTAATGCGTAATCCATCCAACCAGCAAACACATGAACAGGATCCAATCCAACCCTCCAACTCCAATGGTAAAAAATTGTGGTCAATATTAAATGTTGAAGAAGGAGATCCGTTGCTGTCAATATTGTGAGTAGGTATTTAGCTATTCATTCTTCATTAATTTTTTATGGAGCTGAAAAGAGGTGCGTTTTGTGTGTGTCTACATATGAAATCTTGGACATTGCACAAGCCCTTTGGATTAGATTGGAGATGAACATAAAATAGCGTTGGATGACAGGATGTTCAAAGAAAAGAAAGAATGAGTTTGTGTACACCTCCTCGAGCGTCGTGAAAAATATCAAAGGGAATCCATAAATGAGTCGAGCGACATAAACAAATAGGAGCAAGAACGACAACGAGAACAAAACTGTTATTCAATTTCAATGTCTCAGTTTTTATTGCTACATCAAGAAAGAAAGGTGAGGTGCAGCTCAGAAGCAGAATGGAGCAGCAGGTGGACATTTAGATAGATCTGCTGAACAGTTAATATTTATATTTAATGGTCAGATTACTATAGTTAGTTAAATGTTTTTAAATGTACACAATTTTAGGCACTAGAATTTAAATGGCGTGGTCATCACATCTTACTTGATCTAAAGAAAGGAAAAAAATACGCTTGCAAAGGAAGAATTTTCATTCAAGAATTTTTGAGAATGGTGAAATGAAATTTATTTTCATACAAGTGAAGCTAGAGGGCCTTCAAGGCCCTGAATCAGTTTAAAAATACAAAAGTAACACAAAGCCAAAAGGCTTACAAAAACGAAATACGAATATTTACAAACTATATAATTAGTTA